>ATSW01121832.1:0-27298 GCA_000444245.1 Botryllus schlosseri | reverse complement strand
AATCCGATTCTAAATCTTTGCGCGCCAGATCCTGCGATTAGAATTTGTGTTATATCCTTGATGGATCAAAAAATAAGTCACATATATACTACCAATGACTTGTCTTCCATGGCATTCAAAGAGGATGCGTTCGAATCCGATTCTAAATCTTTGCGCGCCAGATCCTGCCATTAGAAGTTGTGTTACATCCTTGATGGATCAAAAATAAGTAGCATATATACTACCAATGACTTGTCTTCCATTGCATTCTCAGAGGATACATTCAAATTCGATTCCAAATCTTTTCGCGCCAGATCCTGTCATTAGAACTTCTGCTACATCCTTGATGGATCAAAAAAATAAGTCACATATATACTACCAATGACTTGTCTTCCATGGCATTCGAAGAGGATACATTCGATCCCGGATCTTGTGTTATGTTACAAGCCATATCCTGAAATGGTGGAAGTATAACGTAGACGTGAAATTAATGTCGTGAATATTTACACCAGTACAATAGAAGTATAGCGATTTCCAATTAATATCAGAACTATTTAAACTGGGAGTTGAAAATGAAGATTTGAAAAAGTATTTAAGCGAGCAGTTGGAAAAAGTAGATTTAACGGATCGAATGTGGCTGATTACTAGGGATGGTGTGAACGTGAGGTTCACGTTCGCGTTCTGTGTGTGAACCTCGGAAATTTAGAGGTTCGGGTTCACAACAGAACCTTGGTAGGTTCTACACTGTGAACCTTTTTCATATATTACACTTTTCACTTCATTAGAGCATCTTTGGTTCATATTTATTGCATTTCAACTGCGGGCCACTCCATGCATGGCGCTGGCAGCATTAAAAATCAACACTAAACGAGCATGCACCTTGACAATCTCAAATGTTTTACTTGCTTTGTTACAAAAGTTTGCTCGAAATATCCAGGTTTCCGTTTGTGAATATTTAGTGACTCTCTGTTGTGAGTTTGACCCGCAATCAAAAACATCACGAGCAAAATACGTATAGTCAGCGAATGATGCTTATTCAACCAATCAATGAAATTGATATCGTCTTCTGATGAAAAAAATCTAGCTGGCGTACGGGGTCAATCTTGACTTCATATCTTTACTGCATCATTAAAACCAAATCCGTGCGATTGAGGTGTTGGCCACTGCTGTATAGTGTATAACTTGTTAATGGGGTAATATTTGTAGCAAGTATAGAAACCTGTTTTACACTCAGCTCAATATCAATTTAGCGATACTCAGACGCCGAATACATTATCCGGTCTGGTCTCGACCGTTAAGGCGTAAGTTTATGTCCCCTGGTAAGTCCTCGTCGAAATTGCTGGCAAAGCGACGGAATATATTGATTTTATGGGAGTATTATATCCTTTAATTGCCTCAGTTGATACATTTAGGGCGAAGATAATAAAGTTGATTAGCGCGTTCGTCTGGATTTATCAACCCAGGATTAAGGAAACCGGTTGATCGCGGCGCACAAAGTTAGTGTTAATCTCATGATTTAACAAACTGGAACAACTATAGATTTCTAGTTATCTATAGAAACTGCGTACCATTCCTACGTCTAATTATTCCCGATAATGACCGTGCCGATTGTCTCCTAGGTTATGGCTTCACTAAACAATCAACGAATTATGTATTCCTACCCGCCATTGCAAAGCGATATCCGTTTCTTAGCTGTACCGTACGAATTAGACACGACTTTCATTTCGCGATGATGATAATTCTACCTAATACAGTGGCAGTATCGTCATTAGCAGGCTGCTGCTTCATTATCGAGATTGTGGGATCTCTGAGTTTCATTCACCAACTAGCAGCCTATATATAACGCATTTTCGCATTATGATGCANCANANAACGCCACTTGATTGAGAACTCNGGACACCGCGACTNACCATCGCGCGTAACCTTCTCNATTCATGCGTCGCGATTAGCAGTATTTANTCACACGATTAGCATTCTTTCGGATCAGCTAACTTTATTATCTCCACCCTCAGCGACTTTTAAANCANAAATATGTACTTCGGCATTGTGGCATTATGTGGCCCGAGTCGTCGCTAGNTATCGTGTACATTAATCTAGGCTATCACTTCATTGAAAGATAGGGTTGGAATTAGCAATATGACGTCACATGACGTCATGAGGTTCACGTTCGTGTTCACACAGAACCTTTCAAAAAGGTTCGCGTTCACACGAACCTGAACCTTTCAGAGGTTCACACCATCCCTACTGATTACTCTAGGAATTGCAGGTTTGTTGTTGTTGTTGTTGTTTATTGAAATAAAAATTTGGCGCTTATCACCTGTTGGTCTTTTGCACCACGATCAATAATTGCGTAAGAAATGAAATGCAGTCAATGAGGGTGTACGTATTGGATAGACATAATATTTACAAAATAGCATTTCAGTGAAACGAAAGAATATCAAGGCCAGAAAAAGGAAATTCCGGAGCGGTGAAAAATTAAACATCCACGGCTATTCACAAAATTACGGTTGCAGGATAACACAAATTCAATTGTGGAAGGAATGATTTGATCCTCGGTGAGGAGAATTTCAAGGCGGAAATCAACATTCAATTCGGCACATTTAGCAATGAGGAAAAGTACGATGGAAATCATATTTTGCGCAGTGGGCAAAAAAAATGTTCAGTGGTTTCCGGATACCGACAAAGAGAGCAAAGTAGAGATTCCACTGAACCTATTCCAAGCAAATGGCTATTCAGACGACAGTGACTGGACTGAAGACGAAACAGGATACTTTCTTCTACGCGGTTTCTACGTGCCGGTGGTTTGTTCGCAATAGATGAATTAAAAATTTTATAATGATGTCCGTTGTCGGATGCTTGAAATTAAATTACAAGGTGAATCCACAAATAAGTGTGGCTGGACACGATGACTTGAGCGCTCAAATCTGAATCGTGTATAATTCCAATAATTCGAGTCGAGCAGTGAGATATGATTCTTTCGATAGTTTATTTTTCAACGAAATTATAGTTTCGATAATATTTTCCACTGAGGAAGCCTTGAAAACTTGATTGGTCGTATCAAAACATGTAG
Source organism: Botryllus schlosseri (assembly GCA_000444245.1). Classification (NCBI taxonomy): domain Eukaryota; kingdom Metazoa; phylum Chordata; class Ascidiacea; order Stolidobranchia; family Styelidae; genus Botryllus; species Botryllus schlosseri. Next base: position 24,249 of record ATSW01121832.1, on the reverse strand, counting down.
TACAGACCTACGTAGGCTGGTGGGAATTTATTAGGGAAGTCGTTATCAACCCACTTCGTTGTCACAGATCGATATGTCATGTCGTGGTACGGTAAACTATAGAGGGCTAACTATAGCATTCGTTCAGTAGAAATTGTTTGTATTTCGACTTGAATGTGGACATGCTCGATGACTGTCGGATAACCGGCGAGATACTGTTCCACAAATCAGGTCCGGCATATTCGATAGAGCGATGGTCTTTTTTGTCTAACATTTTGTCTACTAACATTAGGAATGCATTTCTTAGCAAATTTGTAATTATAACATCTTTGAATCTGAGTCAAGTCTTTAAAAAATGCTATGTGTGTAATATTAGGACAATATTGGGCAGAATGAAACCACAAAAAAAGTGATCCTAATAACTAACTTTCTACTCAGTCTGGCCATGTTCTGAAGGACATGGCCTTTCTGTCGACTTTGTCTTCTAAACAGTGGACCTCTTGAATTCAATCCAGGGATACCTAGGTATCCCTCTCATAATCGTATGAAATGTTGACCCAAAATACGTTGACCATCAGCATCAACATGAACATTATGTCACGCGTATCCTGCTATAGCCGAAAATTATATGACAGTGAAACCTTACCAGTTCCTTTGTCATCGGTTTTGCGCGAATCGGTGGTTTTTCAGATGTATCAAAATCTTTTCCCGCCAAATCCTGCAATTAGAAATGTGTTAGATCCTTGGCAGATTGACAAGAAAATAAGTAATACCAATGACTTGTCTTCTACTGCATCCAGAGAGGATATATTCAAACCCGAATCTTGTGATTTGTTACAAGTCAGACCCGCCTATGTGAAAGGTATCGTGGTAATTGCGTAAAAATGACTGTTGCATGGAATTTACCTGATGGTTTATGCCCTCGGCCAAGGCTTCCAAAGCGCTCTGCTTCCCGTCTGGTTTTGAGTTCTAAAAAATGTACGAATAAAATTGGACAATTAGTGAAATTGAAACAATGGAAAGACGTATCCTGACGAAAGCCTTCACAATAATATCTTCGTAGTTATGTCACTACAAAACTGCGGTACTCAACCCGTGGGGATTTCAGGAGTCTCAACTTCGCCATTATCAAATCCTTACTAAACAAAGTCAGACGTAAGTTGATTGGAGGGAGTATTTTTAAGGCGTGGATTTTAGGTTAAGGTGAATAAAGACTCCGAATACATCAAAGGTGGGAAATGAAAAAAGGGTTGGGAATCACTGTTACATACAGAAGTCAAATATAGGAGCTGTCTCCATGCATACCTCTTGAATGGTTGTAAATCATGGTCAGGGTCGTAAACAATGTTCCCTCTAATTTTTCACAAGTCTGCGCAAACACGTCAACTTACTGCGCAGGCCCATAAACAACAGTGCGCAACCAGGCCCCTCATACGGGGATAAATCTAACTTCTGGGGGGCTACGCTACGCTACGCTACGCCCCCCAGACCCCCCTCGGCACCTATGTTTCTTGCCGCAACGTTTCAACTTCATTGGGTGTATCTTGGTGGGTGTAATGCCTAGACGCGCGAAGCGCGAAAATTTTATATAATACATGATTGAATCGGTCGATATGATCGGGAATTGCATATATATTGCTATTAATACTTATCCTCTCTCTGCTCACGTAGTCAGATTTACCGGTAGAGCTGATCGAGTGAAGTGTGTTCGAAAAGGCAGGACCCATAAATATTAATCAAACATCTTCGGGTGTACCGTACCCGTTGGTATAATGACTTCGGTACCTGATGCTATTTCGTGTCCTCCTATCTGTTGTATCAGAAGATATTGAAATCACCCAAACGTACTAAACTAAGACGTACACGGTTTCAAATTGTCATTTCTTTTTTGAAAAAGTTACATAAATTTCCAAAAAATACTCCATGATTTATATTTATTCACGAAATAATTTTGGCTCCCCTTTGAGATCGGGTCCCCCAATTGGGGGGTTTGGGGTGCGGCAGTTAGGGTCCTGTGCGTAACCCAGACGTGCGTGTCTCCATTCGAGTCACATGATTCATTGATAGAATCAAAGTACAACATTTGCATTTAGTTTTATTGCATGACACCAGATAATCACATTATGAGTGAAGAAGGGGAACTACGCTCCAAACATGATGTAGTCTCGACTTGAAGTTAAATCCATTGAGGGCATTTATTTTCAGAAAACCACCGCGTTAAATATTTTCGGGATATGCACCATAACACACGTGCGACTCTGTAGCGTCGCAAAGGGTAAAAAGCATTCACGCCCAATGGCGATAAACTTCATGGATATCGCACGTGTGCTTTGGTGCATATTTTGAGGGTGATTTGGCTTCAGTTAGAGTGCGGTGGCTTTCCTAAGAAAATGTATGATATTCTTTTCCAGATTTTTCTTCTAGACATATTTTGCAGAGCAGACCTTTCTCGCTCGAAAAAGAAAAATTATCAACTAATTTTACAATTTTTTATTCCGTTTTCATATGCTCTGACAACCATTTCATGTTAAACGAATCGCACTTATTTGTTAATTCGGCTTGCATATTATCCTATCTCACCATACGTGATCAGATCCGCCTGATTTAGGTGATGACTTCGAAAATTCACGGCATGTAGGCTAATTGTACAGTAAATCTTACGCAATGTTCCTGCCACGCGAAAAAGACTATTCGTTAGTTTTTCGAAGATTAACTTTGAGCTAGCCCATATTGTTATTTATAACTTTGTTAATCCATGGTATTTCGCCATTCCCAGAAAAGTTTTGCTATTGAAATGAAATCAGTATCGCTCACGCGTACGAGACCATACTAAAAGAAAAATCTCGTTCGTGAGGCGCACGTGATTGCAGATTCTCATTTCTTCACGGAGCGCAATATCTATACCTTTGCGGGCAGCACTTATACCTCGGCTTCAGACTTCAGCGATAGCACTATTTTCCCTTGGCTATGTTACCTATAATTTTTCTGCACGCCTGCGTGGTCCCTTGGACAACAGTGCGCAACGACTGAAAAAAATCATCACTTCGGATTTTTTGTGCGCAGCCTAGATTTTCTGTGCGCAGAGACCGTTTCAGCACTGCGCATTTGCGTACGTGTGCAGCTTAGAGGGAACATTGGTCGTGAATTGAAATTTTATAGGCCGCTAGAAAATCCAGATTCAGCGTATGTCAGAGTTGCAATTTCATATCTTACGTGGTACAATAATTTCGTTATAACCTAGCCTACAATTAAATGAAAGACAGCATTCACCTGATGCTTTGAAGCCGGTTTTACATCAATAAATGATTTTTCAATCTTCTCCAAATTCTCAGCCGTTGCTCCCTGTTATCGTAAACGATTAATCTCACTCCCCATAATACAACCAAAAGTACATTGCATCAAGTGCATGTAGGCCTATATCCATATTTGACGATAATCTGGATATCTCCTGATCTCAATTTTGTTCTTGTGACTCGGGCTGAGTCTAGAATCAATATTCACATAGACAGGAATATATATACATTGAGTGGCATATACTGTCTTTACAGCATGTAGAAAATGCTCAATCTTCCAGTCTAGAGGTTAGCCAAACTTTCTTTGAGTAGCTCCTTTTGACACAACAAACGGATCAACCAATAACCCTTATCCCTTATTCCTTCATTCTTCATTTATTATAGCTCAAAAGTCAGATTCAGCGTAAGTCAGAGTTGCAATTTCATATCTCACGAGAGTCACAAGTGGACTCGCACAAACATTTCTGATACAATCATTTTGTTATAACCAGCAATGAAATGAAAGCCCTCACTTGATGTTTCGAAGCCGGTTTAAAATCGATGGGTAATTTTTCAATCTTCTCCAAATTCTGAGCCGTTGCACCCTGTTATCATAAACGATTAATTTCACTCCCCACCATGCAACAAAAATTACATTACATCAAGTGCATTTCCATCCATGTTTGACGACAATCCGGATATCTTCTGATCCCAACCTCGTTCTTGTGACTCGGGTTGAGTCTGGAATAATTATTATTCACATAGGAATATATGTTGAGGGTCATGGATTGTTTTTACAGCATGTGAAAAATGCTGAATGTTTCTAGAGGTCAGTCAGTGTTTGCCAAATTTATTTCAAGCAGCGCCTTCTGACACAGAAAACGGAGCAATCAGTACCCCTTATCCCTCATTCCTTCATTTATTATAGCTCAATGTCCAACTCTACTGAGATAGATGGGTGTCAGTTTTGATAAGAACAATCAAAAGTCACCAAATACCATACTAGTCAGAGCTCGAGATGACCGGACCACGATATGATATATCGACCTCGCCTTTCGTCACATGCTACCCTCATTTTTATTACGTGTCCTTTATGTTATCTTTACTAATTTTCAGTTAGTGTGCAATGTGTATTGTGCGTGCATGCATCTTCTTTACATCGGCAAGGCCCAGGTGGGTGACTGTCCGAATCGTTTCTACACATCCACATCTTTTCATTGCATCACAATCTTGTGGTGTTTTGAAACGGAAATTATTAACAATAAATTGGACTGAAGCAATGGTGTCCACCAGGAGTTTGAAAGGACTGGCATATAGTGAACTTGACGGTCCCGTCGTTCTATTGTTTTAATGCTTTTAATGTCTACCAATGTTTAAGCCTTGAACCTTAATCAGTTGTATCACAGCATCCGAAACATGTTGCACAATGCATTGCAAGTTAATGAAAATGACATTTTTGTGAACTCGTGGTCAACCCACAGCATATAAAGTGCAGTGACACAGGTATGATAAAAAAATCACCTTTATGGGGTAGAACAGTCTTCATTGTTTTCTACGTGGTCAAATAAAATGTATATTTAAACTTTCCAAATCAACCATACCATAACCATGTTAAACTGTAAGATAAACATCTGCGGGCCGCGGGTTGAGAGCCCCTGATGTAGGATATCGGCCTGTGTAAACGACCATTGCACACGAAAAACATCATATATGTCACAAACAACAACAACGCAGTATATGTAATTAGATATTAGGCGTTCATACTAGGGATGGTGTGAACCTCTGAAAGGTTCAGGTTCGTGTGAACGCGAACCTTTTTGAAAGGTTCTGTGTGAACACGAACGTGAACCTCATGACGTCACGTTACGTCATATTGCTAATTCAAACCCTATCTTTCAATGAAGTGATAGCCTATATTAATGTACGCGGTACCTAGCGACGACTCGGGCCACATAATGCCACGATGCCGAAATACATATTGGCGTCTTGAACGTCGCTAAATGTATCAACTGACCAATCAAAGGACATAATACTCATCAAAGGACATAATAAATCAATATCTTTCGTCGCTTTGCCAACAATTTCGACCCCATTAACGAGTTATATAGCATTAGCCAACACCTCAATCGCACGGATTAGGTTATAATGATGCAGTAAAGATTGACCCTGTAACGCCTGCTAGAGTTTTTGCATCAAAAAACGATATCAATCTCATTGATTGGTTGAACATTGAACAAGAATCATTCGCTGACTACGTATTTCGCTTGTGATGTTGGGTGATTGCGGGTCAAACTCACAAAGAGAGTCACTAAATATTTACAAATGAAAAGCTGGATATTACGAGCAAACTTTTGTGACAAAGTAAGTACAACTTTTGAGATTGTCAAGGTGCATGCTCGTTTAGTGTTGATTTATAATGCTGCCAGCGCCATGCATAGAGTGGCCCACAATTGAAATGCAATAAATTTGAACCAAAGAAAGAAGTTATAATGAAGTGAAAATTGTAATGTATGAAAAAGGTTCACAGTGCAGAACCTACCAAGGTTCTGTTGTGAACGCGAACCTCTAAATTTCCGAGGTTCACACACAGAACGCGAACGTGAACCTCGCGTTCACACCATCCCTAGTTCATACCATAATTTCAGGTAGGTGTATGACAGTGTTGGGATGACTCGAGCCAGACTTTAGTCACCTTTTTTGTAGGACTTGACTTGACTCGAGTCACTTTGCTAAAATGACTTCACTTGACTTGACTCGGCGTATCAGAAATGTGGATTGACTCGTGACTTGGAGCAAAATTCACGAGTCAATTTCAAGTCATCAAGTAATCGGTGTCGATATAAATCACTGTATCTTGCATGTTCGGATTGTTCGTCAAACGCTGGCGTAACCCGTGAGAGCGACCGGTCATTCAATGATCGTGCGTTTTACTGAGCCTACATTATTCTCTCACAAATATATTGACCACAAACGAAGCGATCGAAGCTTACAGCTTACGTTGTCGTAAACTAGTAGTAAAGTAGTTTAATACCAAAATATCTCTTGCTGTTCTCTAGTAGTAAAGTAGTTTAATACCAAAAGATCTATTTCTGTTCTTTCTGTTCTTACCTTAACCGAACCTTTTGTTTTATTTTGAAATTGAAATCGAATATAGTTTATATACTCCTCAACCATTGGCGCAGACTCGAATTTATCATGTCAATGTATAAATTGGTAATGTATTGCATCTTATCAATTCGTTTCTTTATTCTTTATTTTGGCTGGTAACTATAAACTGAGGCTATGCAATTACTTACGCAGTTTAACAGTTCTACGTATATGTAAGCGATACAGCCCCTTATTGCATGTATATTTAACTCGATATTCGTTCGTCGGTTCCGAATCAATGACTAATCAATCTGCAATTCAGATAGCTGGCGAAATGTAATGACGTAACCATGCTTCATACTTCGAAAAGGCAACTTGACTTGAATTTTGAATTGACTCGTGACTTGACTTGACTTGACTCGAGTCACCTCCAAAAATCAAGTGACTTGACTTGACTCGAGTCACCTTTGAAAATCGATTGACTTGACTTGACTCGAGTCAAAATATGCAATGACTCGAAATGACTCGTGACTTGATCCCAACACTGGTGTATGAAGGGAAAATACATTACATGTACTGTACAATGTACATGAGCAAGGGAATGTATTTGCTCCGCATTACGAATTGGCTGTCTCAACTCCACAATTCGTACAACACTGTCGGTTTCCGAAATCGATAATGCGTTTCAACGTGCTGCGATTGTCCCATTGTTAGCGAATAGTGAGTGAAGCAGATTCGATTGTGCCTCACATGGCTATTGTTTCTCTGGGCTGCCATTGTGCGTAATGAAGTAGAATTTCAAATTCCTTGGCGAATTTGATGGAGTTCTGTTGCTCTGACATTGTTAATATTCGGATTTTCGGAATCAATACGTCAATGGCATTTGATTGATACCAGGTATTATTATTTCTGAGTTGTTCATGCTGAATTGCATGGTCGCTGGTGAGGCACGACTCGTCCGTGCCTCACCTGTGCGTTATCTCTCCTTTCGCGCTGTATTTTTGAACAGTAAATATTGGTGATATTGGGTGAAAAATGTTCAAATTTAGTTGTTCATGAACATCGACGGAACATATCATAATCATTGAAGGTTTTGACGATTGTCTTATACAATTATATCTCACCTGAAACTTATACGCAGACACAGCAGAGTTCTTGCGCTGCAAGTAAAATATAATAACTTTAGTAAACACGGTAAACATATTATTTTTCAACGTCCTTACCTTCCAGCAGGAGAAAATGCATAGGCAAGACAAAAATGCACAAAGATTTCTCCAATCTTGTCTTCTGGAATACGAAAGAGTCGAGGAGACAAGAATTATGATTACAGACGCGAACGGCCAATCAGTAATTAACCTAGTTATACTTTACGGCCAACACAATGATTTTTTCACGGGGATTTCAGATCCCTGTTGTTTCACTTAGTAGTTCGCATCGCGGCAATTGGTTGCTGATTAGAAACAGCGACTTTGACTGCATTGCTGCATTTCCTGATTTACCTTCGCAAAGCATTATTGTAGTAATTGTGGAGTATCGGCGATAGTGTGGTGGTATACGCATCAATCACTTGGCACTATGCATCCATCCAGGGCAACCGTTTATTGTAGATGGCCAAAGCCGTACATAGAAAGCACCAAGTTCAAGTGGTACACCAAATATCGCTACACTATAATATAATGCAGGAACATACGAATATTCAATCATTTACCGACTAAATAAAGGTCTCAATTCAACCAATTCACACCTGACAAATTACTGCACTACACACATCTTGCTAAGAACATGAGGCCGAAGGAAATAAACAGACAAGTATCGAGCACAGAAAATCACTTGAGCATGACACCCATTGTTACGTTTGAGCGTGGCTAACATAATATTACGGGCAAGAAAAAAGCTCCAATTAGCAGGCATACACATTACCATATACACAACACATACACAATAATACACTGTTAACTTTCGTGCTCCGATTAAATAAGTACTTATCACAAAAATGCTTCACAAAATATTTTAAACGCGGCTTGCGGCACTTATCGATGCAAATATACTTTAATTTGTAAAAGGTGAAAGTATATTTGGCCGTCAAATCTCGATAGGAGATTGTGTTCTTAAGCGTGCGCGAAGAAATCTACGTTTCTAACGAGGTCACATTTGTATATGTACAGTACATCTAATAAGGATCGTTAGTTTGCAGAAATAAGCATCAGTAGGTTGCGCCAAATACATACCAGTTACCAATTTTATCGAACTGTATAATCGGCAGTCAAGGTTGCGCTGATAAAAAAATTGCATGTTTACATGCCGCAAACCCGCAACGATTAGATGCCGATAATACATGGATCAAACAAGATGCCTCATGTTGACGAACTTACGCGTAGAAGTTTGTCAGCTAGTCAGGCAGTACCATCACTTCGCAAGTTCCTGATCTCTCATGAATAAAAACTATTCACGAAGACGCGGGCGAACAATTGACGCAATCTCGTTTACGACGAACTATTTCACAAATCAAATTAACAAAGTATGTTGTGGAATCTATTCTGCGATGGCACCGATTTCAGGTGATTTGGATCATTCTCATCACTGATAACTCGAGCCTTGCCCCACAACTTCTCATGATTTAATATTAGCGCCAATCAATTATAACGCCGTTCGCGGCCAATTTGAACTTCAATCTAACGTTGTCAGTCACCAGTAGGCCTATGACATAACAATCACATAGGTAGAAATAGCAGGTAAACTAGGCGAGGTCTGCAGCAGAGCCGATGTTGTCGGATGCACAATGCACATTGCACAAGGCCCGCTGTAGGCCCCGACTAGCCAGTCGGATTTGATCTTGAAATGGGGTCAGTGCAGCAAGAGCAATACGGACGCATGCCGCGACCCTTTCAATGGATATTGGATATCCATTTCTACCAAATGCCCAACGATTTGAAATTCGATATTGTTTCGCTCGATAGAGTCCACCCAGTAATCAAGTTTATTGGAATGTAGAAGGTTCAGTCTTTTAATCGAATAAATTCAGAATTTGAGCCACCGAGAACCTCGTGTTGCATCAATATCTGACAACGTAATTCAACGCCGTGCACTGCAGAATGCGCCGTATTAATAACGAATCAAGCACTGACAAGTGACGAGTAGCAGACACAAGAATTAGTCTAGGTGAGTGCAAACGAGAAAGCGCGCATCCAATCAATAATTCGTAACTTGCGCACAGCACATTGGGTTTCCAGGTTTGACACCGTGACAATTTTTTGCTCATTATAACGGCGTTTAACCTGCATTGCTGCATTCCCGATTAAAATGTTGGCAAAGCCTTGCAGAGTTCTCAAACTCAAATGTGCTCGCGGGTCAATTTCCTGGATTGTGATGGCGCCGCGGGCCGCAGCACCAATAATAGCGGTACTCAATGTATTTGCGAATAGGCGCTGTTTAACAGGACCTTGTAGACTGGCATTTCATACAGATCGTGAAAATGTGATTTACTATTGTGAATTCGCGCCTAGCACGAAAACATTACATTTTTAAATATATGAATAAATTTGTTGTTGTACTTGGCATAGTGTGTCAAAAGAATTAGGTATAGACACCGTGTGATGGTATACATGCATCATGGCATCGTAAAATCTGTCGCGTTATAATTTTGCATCCAGCGGACATATTGACGTGCCACAATATTATGTAGAATTGTAGGCCTCGGTAGAATATTTTAGAATTGACCAAAGATTGATCTGATATCAGAGCATAGAAGCAGCATAGCCGAATCTGGGTTTACGGCGGGGGTCACCAACACGCGGCCCGCCAAGTCATACTCGGCGGCCCGCGACCTGATTTGAGATTTCAGAAGAAAGCTAAGAAATCCAATTTGCAATGCTGAAATTGACCACAGTTTCCACATGTTGTTGTTGTTGTTCAAAACAAGCTATTCTCCTGTGCGCAACATCACTATTCGTCACTAGCTAAAACGGCTGTGGTGATGGCAACAGCATTCCATCGCGTGAGAATCTGCTGATTTGAATGGGCATATTGACTTGACTTGCAATGACCCAAACACTGCCTAAACCGAGATGCTTAGAAATGGCTTAGGGCAGTGGTTCCCAAACTGGGGAGCGCGAAAGCATCTGTAGGGGAGGCGGAGATGCGCTCAACTGAAAATATTTTCGCGCTCCTCGCGATTTACTTAATATTCATAGTTATTGCTCCGTGTATAGTCCGGAATTCATCTTATAGAATTCTCTAATCAACAGTCATAACCTTCCACGCCATCAAACTATCTGTTGGGATTGCTAGCATTCTGGTTGCATTGAGTGATATGACGATTTTTCAGTATCATAAAGGGGGGCGTTTTCAAAAAAGCTGGAGAACGACTGGCTTCGGGCTTCTCCACAAGATCAAGCTTTACGTGGAGATGATTTTTCAGCTAGTAACGTATCTCGCTGGTCCCAATATATCGATTCCTTAGTCGCTGAAAAGCGTTTCCGGGTGTCGTACACAGCTCGCAGTTCAAAATAAAACAAAATTGATGAAAATGGTGTTTTGTTGTACTTGGATTGCTTTAATAAAATATTATTTCTTTTGTGGTCAATATGTCCATCGCCTATGTTAGGTATCTCACGGTTGTACTGAAGCAGAGTTCTAGAACGTGGGTGCCTATTTGACATCGATATCGAATTCGTGCGGCCCGCGGCCAGTACAAAATTTGAAAAGTGGCCCGCGACCAGTTTTGAGTTGGCGACCCCTGGTTTACGGCATACTCCTGATAACTATAGGCTATTGATCATATCATTACCAAAGTCAAATTGAAACAGCTATATATAGATTTACCTTCGAATATTGGTACAGGACATAGGAATAGAAATGTCCAATCGCCGAAGAATCCATTGGTGTTAGAGCTGTGGAGCGTATACCTCTACCTTACTCGCCATCTTTGATTGGCGATAATAACATGGATGAAGAGACCCAAGATGACGCAGTATGTAACTAACTACACAACAGGGGGAAACAGAATGCCTATGGTTGCCATACCGGCCTGCTTAGCTACCTAAATACGCTACGCAACGCAAGCTACGACCTTTTTGTATATTTCTATTCCCCATTACAGTCTGATAGTTTGTTGCATCCGTGGTTGTATAGCAAGTCACTGCGTTCCGAGTCACAAGTCTTTATTTGATCGTAACGTTTGACCCGACTGAACTCGAGTCATTTTAATTTTATCACCCATTCAGTCCGAGTTCAAATAGGCTAATTCTACAAAAGGTCCAAATCACAATTTTCAATCCCAAATCATCAGTAGGTCAAGTTTTACCATCATAAACAGGTGATGTGACGTAATAGCCGACCTCCCACTGCAGGCTAACTTTTCAAAGTGATATGATAGTGACGTTTAATGAGTAGTTTCCGGTTTTTGGAGTGGTTTTAGAGCGAATATGAAGTTCTCAAATCGAAAAAAAGGTATGTGGCGGTTAAATATTGTCGAATACTTCAGAATCCAAAATGCCGACGCGAGCCGCACAAAATGAACTCGCGGGCAGCATCGGGTCGCGTGTTTGAGACCTCTGTGTTAGAGTAACAATATGCACGAGAATGACTTTCAATTCACAGGCATACACAAACAAGAATTATTTTGTAAACGAATATGGGCGCAAATACCATTTATGTTAAAGGATGACGTGATTTTGCGCGTCTGGTCGAGAGACGAGTCATAACTCGGCGCAGTGTTGTATACTGTAGGCTATATAGAAGGGTTAAATTCAGAATTATATATATCATTGCTGCGTCCATGCAACCAATGAATAGCTATTGAATAAATTCGAACCCATCCTTATTCAATTAAAAGATTCAATATCGATGGCTACATAAAGGTGACAGGTACTAGCTCTGGCCAAGGCTAGCCTCGTTTCAAATTAATAAAGCTGTTGCAGACAGCAAGGCAAATAAAAATGAGAGGATTCGTTATTTGGAAGACATCATACGAACAGACAGAATTCAATCGAAAATATTGCTTGCCTGTCTTCAGCATCTGGTTCGCCGGACGATATTCTCGATCGAATAGACGACATGGCGTTTAATAGACAGTTTCGCGAAGCACTTCACTATGGTAAGCACGCGATACAAATATTACAAAATAAACCGCTAGGTGGGATACATCAGTATCATTATGACGTCATACAGACATACAGTTCTCGCCGGCTACTTCTAATGTAAACAATTTGGTAAGCTTTGATGAGCTTTTCTTGTAAATAGGCCTACATTTATGATGTTTTTCGACTGCAATAATCATTTGCACCAAACCGATATCCTACATTATCAATCCATATCTGCCGACTTGTAGCACGTCCCACATCTAGGGTCAGTGACTCACCAGTCGTGAACCTCACCGCATGTCAGTGGTACAGGCACAACTAAAACGCCATAAAGGACGCGAAACCTAGAGCTGGTCTTCTGAGCAGGGTTGTAACCAAGTCACAAGGCTCCGAGTCACAAGTCAATCTCACTTTTATATTTTTGACTCGAGTCAAGTCGAGTCATTTTCAATTCCCACCGAGTCAAGTCCGAGTCCAAGTCAGCGAACAGAGGATCGAGTCCGAGTCATGGTATTATGACTCGAGTCCGAGTCCAAGTCATTGTGTTGACTGCTCAGTTTCCAGTTAAAGTCTTCCTAAACCCACTTTTTTAACTCTGTTTGGTGATATTGAATGGTTCGCATTTATAATATATCAATTTTCCTCACTTTTAGCAGTTTCTGGTCGCATTTTCAAGCACCAGTACCAACAAACGAAATCCCAATAGTGTGTTGGCTTCGAAATTACAATGAAATGTCGGTCTTGGCCGTCTGAATCTCGAGTCAATGACTTGCTTCGAGTCATGCGCAATGACTCGAGTCCAAGTCGAGTCAATACACAGATTGACTCGAGTCGAGTCGAGTCATTTCCGTATTTTGAGAAAATGACTCGAGTCGAGTCGAGTCATTCGAAAATCGTGACTCGAGTCTGACTCGAGTCGAGTCATGACTCGAGTCATTACAACCCTGCTTCTGAGAGCCGTTAGAGCTGGTCTTCTGAGAGTCAAGTTGGAAAAATGACCAACAGTTTATCTGGTGAAAATTTTCAAATGAACCGTTTTCTAGTACGATATTACAATAGGGTTACCATCAGGGCTGTGGAGTCGGTCAATTTTACCACCGACTCCAACTCCGACTTCACAGATTTTCAATGGACCGACTCCGACTCCTAAGTCTGTAAGCGTACCGACTCCGACTCCGGCTCCGACGTCTTTAAACCTATATACCGACTCCGACTCCAACAGTATTGCCAATTTACTTCGAAAATTATATGCCGCAGTGACGGTTAAATGACTATCATATAACCATTAAACATATGCAAACATTCGAATAACGATGGCATGCAAAATTGTTTCATTGTGGCACAGCTCGAATTATGCACTATGTATGAAAGATTGTTTTTCTAAATATCCTTCCTTTTTTCATGTTTTATCAGGTTTTATAACATGGACTCTCTAATAACCTAATATGTATGAATCATTCAAACACGACATATATCCCATCCTGTATAATTGAAATGTAGATAAAACAATCGAAGTGTTGATACATCTTACTAATTTTCTCATTACACACAGCTTACTGATTACAAGCACACACATTCTGATTACTAATAGACAATGGTCATTCACGAAATTTAGGAAGTAGTCAAATATAGCATATGTCTAGTCTACATGCACTTCGTCAAGTATCCAAGGACTAGGACCTGCAGTCTTTCTTAATCATTTGTTCGACCCAACCAACTAAGCAACACTAAAATATTTTTAATTATTTACATCAATTTTACAACCAGACGATATATTTGCTCTGTCACAATATCATGGTATAATTCCAAAAATTGCATCAAATTGTGACTACATCGTGAAGATGCATATTGCTTCTTTCTTCCTGTATGCAACTGAATTGTAATTTGCAAATATTGTCCAATTCTATCAATGTCAGGGGTGGCCAACCTTTTCGGCCAAAGAGCCACATGAGATTTACGAACCATTGCGCGGGCAACTTGAATGTTGATTACCTTTTTTAGTCGTCCAATAGGAACGATCCTAATGAGATAACATTAAAAACAAGACTTGTATGACTACGCTCTCTTTCAGGCCCAGCCTCCTCTATAGAGTGGTTGATTGTCTTCCGGTAATACCCGCGCCCACTCAATAGAGGGGGCGACATGAAGTTCGCGATTCGGACGGCCGTCGATTTCGGCTTAAGGTGCAATGATCCTTTAACATTTTCTTGTAATAATATTATTGTAACTTTCGATAATATAACTGTCACGGGGCATATTAAATGAATGCAACATAGCAAGGTCGCTGATAATAGTTGTCAATCAAGCTGAAATATCATATAATTGTTAACTCATAATCAATAGTCAGATTTCATTGATGAACAAACAATGTAGTATGGTCGCATTGCGTAATCTCGTACTAAAGAATACCGTATCGCTGTGTGTGAGTACCGGCAAGATAGGAGCTTCAGGCAACATTCTAGCTAACGGTATGCCGACCCTGTTGTGTCCCCGTGTGCTACAGAATACCGTTTTTCTTTGAGTACCAGCAAGCTATGAGCTTCCGTTATATTCAAGTGAATGGTCCTGATAATCTTGCCCACAACCGAGTCAAACAAAACCACTTACTACAACCTACAAAAGTCAGAAGTGAACTGCTGC
Organism: Botryllus schlosseri; assembly: GCA_000444245.1. Taxonomy (NCBI): domain Eukaryota; kingdom Metazoa; phylum Chordata; class Ascidiacea; order Stolidobranchia; family Styelidae; genus Botryllus; species Botryllus schlosseri. The sequence goes on along the minus strand of ATSW01121832.1, from coordinate 9,191 downwards.
CGGAAGAATTCACCAGACATGTGTGCGAACAAATGGATGTTTATGCGAAAAACAAACATAACAACAAAACATAGCAAGTGCGTTGACGATTATAATCAGGGAATGAACGGAGTTAATCGCACAGATAAAAACAATTCCTTACTACAGCTTTCAGCGTCGCTGTAAAAAATGGTGGAGGAAACTTTCTTTCACTTCTTTAGTCTAGCAACCACTAATGCCTATATTTTGTATTTGGAATCTGTTAGCCGATACGGATACATCATGGTCAGGTTGAGAGCCAAGCATATTGCACAGCCACCTCCAGCAGGTGCCAAAAGACTGCACCTGCCATGTCTGTTACCACAGAGAGCGTACTAAACAGTTATGTGAAGGAGCATATTTCTCTTGATCGGGCGGCTTCTGAATCTTGGTGTCAATTCGTAATATTTGCCATCAATGTCACAGATGCAGAGGGTCTTCTTTTTTTCGTTCTCTTTTTATTGACTTCACCATGCTTGAAAATAAACATCATTATGAGTACCGTGCCATTGCCTATATACTCTGGATGATTCATCACAATTTGACTGATATCAGAATTATAGGACATAGCTCATCTAGATACTAATAGTTAGATTACCTATCTAGTTGCTAAAAGCTAGATAATATTCAGGGGCTGGAGAACCCTGCTTGATGTTTGATGATATTCATGTTCTTGTGGTTAAGAAAGTACCCTAGCTAGACCATGCTTTCCTGCTAGAACATTGGTATTCTCAACAAAATCCAAATGAAAATACGCATTACACACTTTCCCTGATGCACTCCAGCGCGTTTCCTGCGCCTATGTTACTTCTCAGGTACAAAACGAATGAGACTCGATTGACATCTGCCGTTATTTTTTCCAATACATTTACATGATTACAAGCAGTACCAAACATTTTATTTCAATAGATTTAATCTATAACCATACAAATAAATTAGCCAAAAGTACGTACTTACCGCAACTTATTCGGGGAATATTCACTCACCGCAATTCGCCCTACACAACATATCAACACAGCGGCACATCTACTTTTCCAAATGATTCCTAAATCATACAGCGTGAAGCGTCTTGATACACTCTAAACAGTGATGTGTCACATGCGTCGAATAACCAAAAATTCGCTAGTCTGTGAATCTTAGAATATGCGCAATCAAATGCAATTTTCCGGGAATTCGGGGTGTTCAGAGACAATGGCTTGGGATTCTAAGAGTTAAAATTGATAACAATTATGTCATGAAATCTCCGTGTGCAACCGTACAGTGTGCACTGTGCAGTCATCCCCGGATTGTCCTTGATCTGGGGATTATCAACGAAAAACTCAAATAGGTCCCCTTCTACTAGTTGGAATTGAGTCAAATTTGTTTTTCAGCGTATTTGAAGACAACTTAACAATTTCATGGGGTTGACAGAAAAATTTGAATTTTTTTTTCCTAATAAATTAAAAATTTCAATTCAAGATTGCACGACCTGATCATTTAGTCGAGTGAGATTTGGAATTTTTTTAAACAACCCTACTGTGCAGTGCTGAACTGAACTTTGCTCGTCAAAAGCCACAGCGTTAGTCGACGGATTAGGAAATCAACGTTACATGGTCGTATCTTTCTTTATCCCATCAAGTCGATTCGCCTAGTGATTAGCCTACTGATTAGCGTGGTCACTGGTCAGTAACGAATTACTTCTACTTTTTCGTAGTAGTTTTGCTCTACTTGTAGCTTTTACCCAAGTAAATCCTTCATAGAGCTATTTATGCATGACTCTTTTGTACTCCTTGCAGGGATGAATTGGTAAGTTCAGGGAATCCTGCATCATAGGAGTTGGTGATCAATTACAAAAATTAAAGCACTGAAGAACATTGCTATATAGAAATAGAATCACGAGATTCACAAACGAGCGGGAATAGGTAAGCCGAACCAAGAAGTAAAACATTTTTTGTTTCTAATGGCTTATACGCACCAAAATCGGAATAATTACATTTAAATATCAATGGATATTAGCGGTCTAGACACGCCAAGAGCGAATTATTTATGTTCTTTAATAAATTGTCAATAATATACGTTTTCGCTTAGATTACTGTTATTTTTTAGTCATGTCTCAGTCCACGTGATCAGATACACCAGTGGTGTTGAAGTGGCTGGTGTATTGGAAAATTTAGGGCACTTCTCCTGTACTAAATTTACAATTTTCACACAAAAGATCGTGCTAATCGCGAGGATTTTTAGTTGCAAGAAATTCAGCACGTACAAACCAAAAAATCTCTCTGGTGGGTCGCGACCGAAATTTAGACCCTTCGCCACCGTTTGGGCCGCGAACCCCTGCCCTATAACTTTCAAAAGCCTTGAATTTGATTGGTGTGTAAGTAATGGACTTTACGGAATGAGAAATTCAATGCTGTTGCTATAAAAACCTATACTTTTTAATAATGAGGAAGACACACTGACCGATTAGGCTATTTTTTACAGGAGCGCTAGGCTTATATATATCATTAATGTTTCTATGCAACCAATGAATAACTATTGAATAAATACGAATACATCCTTACATAGGCTCCGACTTTTATTTTTTTACGAGGTGGCGAAGTCTTGTGACGTCATGATTGTTCCATATCGATGACGTCATCGTCGCACTAAAACGCACTTTACTACATGCTGCTGGTGTACCTGCAGCGTTAAACCATTCGTGTGACGTTTTAATACTGGCCCTGCACTCATTAATATCAAAACATGCAGTCGAGTTATTAAATGGAATCTTTAAACGGTACGATCATTCGAAAGTGTAACTGCAGCCTGCGCTTCCGACGGAATGCATCGATCAAAAATCAGAATTTACGTCACTGAGAATCTGGAATTGCATCAATGTTATTCACTTCACGCGCAACACGCCGTGTGAGTAACGAAATACACTACGCACTAGCCTGCCAATTAATATACGAAAACTCTGGAATATTTCAAGCAGACAATAATGATGATTACAAACGCAAATTGGCTCACCCATCAGTAATTGTCTCTTGCGGTTTCTTGGATTGCTTCGCGTTGACCAACTCGCATCGCGGCAATTATTGGCAGATTAAAAGAGCGATTTGGGCGGCATTTGTGCATTTCCGATTTACGTTCACAAAGCATTTCGGGAGTACATCGGTCATTTCGTAAATTCAATTTGCATGTCGACGGCCGCCAACACGTACTGATTGAATTACGTCTTTACGTGTTGACTGCCGCAGGTTGGCCACCACTGGGCTAGAATTAATTCCACTTCCGGGCGCATGCCGCGATCTTATCAATAGAAATCCACTGTGTACCTAATAGTTTAATATTCGATATTGTTGTTCACGATACGAGTACATCCAGCAATCAAGTTTACCGGAATGTAGAAGGTGCCCTGCTCGAACGAATCGAATAAAATCAAAATTTGTGCCACCCAGGATCTTGTGATGCATCAATATTTGATAATGGCATGGCATGGCCATTCACGTTAATAATGAAAGGAACACTGAAAAATGACTTTGTGCGACAATTTCGGAGTACGAATGTATCAAGTAGATAACGAGAAATATGGATACCGAGATGGCAAACGAGAAAGCGTGTATAATCAGTATCGCCACTAATGGGTTTGAGTCTGACACCGTATTGAGTAGCTTTCGTTGCGACAATTGTTTTCTCATTATATCGATGTTTAAGCTGTATTGCTGCATTTCCCGAATAATGTCACTGGCAAAACATTGTAGAGAAACTAATCTGCGCAGAAATGAATTCCAATTTGCAGGCACACGCCAACACACCATTCAATTTCGCGATCCGATTACCAAGACTATCACGAAGCTAGCTAGCTCACGAATGGTTTTGTAAACGAATACGAGCGCACATAATTTAGATGTCAGAAAGGCAGAACGTCTATTTGGGCGCCTGATCGAGAGAAGAGATCCAGGTTGGTGCTTCTCAGCAGAGATGAGCGGATTTGAAATTTCTATGTCCTAATCCAATCCAAATCCGAACCTTAAAATCCAAATCCAAATCCTAATCCATAACTTTTTCATATTCAAGTCCATGTCCAATCCTAATCCGATTCCAACTGGAAATTCAGAAAAAATACTAATTTATGCAATGGAGGGATTCGAAATTTTATTTTCACAACCAACGATTCACTTGATTCAAGATAACTTAGTAGCCATAAGTACATTAATAACTGATCTAAATAAAGTTTGTCGCCATTCGCCACACGACATTTCAATCTCCCAGAAAATAGTTAAATCCAATCCAAATCCTAATCCGTTCTGAAAAAAATGTCTAATCCAAATCCAATCCAAATCCGACAAAATTTCACAAATCCTGTTTTTTCAAAACCTAATCCTAATCCATGCTCATCTCTGCTTCTCAGCACAGGCTAGGCGCGTAGCCATGCAGTCGAAAAATTAGGGGGATTTAGATTATTTTCCAATTTACCAATATAGCATCAATTCAAATCGAGTCAAGTAACATGTGCATATGGCGATCATATAATCTCTTCGTATTGACGATTTTAGGCGTATGATAAGCTTGCCAAAGAGGCGGGGAGTGCTGTCAATTAGCGAGTCCCTGATCTCTGGTGAGCAATTAAATACGCGCGCGTATTACGCAGTCTCGGCGACAGATTTCGCAAATCAAAATGTCCGAACTTGATCGCAGCGAGTTCAAACCTTTGTCGTCTTTCAGAACTCAAGCCATGATAAACATCTTCTTATCGTTACGTTCAAGTCTTAGTGAGACTAATTTTCGCACGTTAAAGTCTGTTTGCAGCGATTTGATGTTATTCAGTTTCGCGATGTCGCTTTTTAATCAATATGACATAAAACAATCACTAATTAGCGTAAACTCGACCGCATTGTCTCCAAACCAGCCAGAGATAGGAGCCAAAGCATGCTATGCCCGAGACGCGATAGTCAGGCCAGCAATGCAATGATATCTTTCACACCAGGCCTATTGCCGATACTACTGTGTAGGCAAGCGTGATATCGTGCACATCAGGCCGAAGCCGCCAATGCAGATGCGATTGCGCAGGCAAGCGATGATATAGTGTGAACTGGGCCTATTGCAGATGCGACTGTTCCAGCCTGCAGAACCAGGCTTGTTCGAGACGCGATAAATTAGGCTAGCGACGATTGCCACGCGCAGGGGAATGAATGACCTAATTTCGTGACTATTCAGCGGGCGATCATCGCAGACTCTTCTCTCTAATTGGCAACAGGTTTCTCGCAAATCAGCCGCGCGGAACACTGATAACGCAATTATTGAATTGTAACTGAATATTAGAGTTAGAATGATCATTTCAAAATAACGGGGATTCACGTTTCAAATAGAGAAGTTCGACTCGCGAAACCACCGTGGCTACGCCTACGCGCCTGGCACACGCGCGTATCGAAATCGAAGACGTCTGTAACGAGGCCGCATCGATTCGCCTGATTAATAATTACTGGTCACAAATCACTTGGGCGTTTGAGCATTTGTACGAGGTGGCCACCACCTCGTAAATATAATCACGAGGTGGCTCGTAAGTCGGCGCCTATGCATCCTAATATATTATATACCCATGCCATGATGAATCTAATTCCGACCGCCGAGCGGAATAAAGACCTTTAACGTCAGAGTCCCTACTCACAGATACACATACTATTTGACCACTTGGCCAGTCATCGAATTCACGATATCAAGCGGAAGGGCTATATAAGGAATTGTAAACCATTGAAATAGTACAGGAGCCATTATCGCCAGATATCGTCCTGCAGTAAAAATCCGAGTAATCCCCATTACCCCCCCCCCAAATACCTACCTACCTTATATATACATACGTCGATTGCTGTATCGAGTTGACTGGTACTTACTCTGGTCGAGGACAGCAAAGCAAATAAAAAGTGAGCTAGGATTCATTATTTCGGGGACATCATACGAATAGAATTCAATCGGAAATATTTCTTGCCTGTCGTTACCAGCTGGGTCCTCGGCCGATATTGTAGATCGAATACACGACATGTTTAATAGTTTCGCGAAGCAGTTCTCTAGGAAACTAGGATAAGCACACGATATAAAAAATATTACAAAAAGACCGCTAGGTGGGAAAGTTCTGCGTCATTATGACGTCACAAAGACATATAGTTTCCATCAGCTTATTCGGGGTCGGGTGCTAGAATGCTGATTACTGTTTAGCTTAGCTACTGATTACTGATTAGTGGGGAAAATTTTTGCAACTTTTGCAACTTTTTTGGCACCTTTCGGCAGCTAATTAGTCAGAGTTCATGTAGTATCGTGTTTTAAGCTGTTTGTAGGAATTTTATATTGCAACTTTTTGCAACGTTTGTCTATTTTTATCATGCAACTTTTCACTGTGACTATTATCAAGTATTGCGCAAAATGTGAAGGAGTGATTTAAAAAAACATTCTGTAGAACTATTTCTAATATGGTTCTATTCTCTTTGATTTGCTTAACAAAGAGCCTGGTGATGGATTAGCTGAATCTCAATGTTATCTTTGACGCAACAGCTGGCTTGCAAGCTAGAAGTTCAACAACCCCAGCGGCCCAGCCTAGCACGACAGTGGCCGAACTAAATTAGAAGTGGAAATATGACTTGGCTTTGGGCCAAGCCCGCGCAATCGGCAACAGGTTGTGTCTAGTATTTCGAGGTCAAGTTTTGATATAGATCGCTTGATTAATTCACTACCGCTTAGATTTGAGGTCATTTCCCATTTTACGGACGCCCGGGCAAGACCGCCAAAAATACATTTAAAACTGGGTCCACCTTTTCAGGCCATTGAATTTGTTAAAGTCGCCAATACGGAGTATTGCTGCAATGCCATGGATCAAGTCTACAGACCTAGAGGGTTTTGGGTGCGGTATTTGACTTGTTTAGAGGGGAGGGGAGGGTGGATTAGCGCTTGTTGTTGTTGTTTTTTTTGCGGAAAATTATTTCGCATTGCGTTATTTTTTTGCTGCGTACCGGCAAATTATGTAATTTTTTGCGGTGGAAGAAAGGAAAAGAGAAAGAATTATAGGAGCAAGGTCTGAGAGCAATCACTTCGTCGCAATCAGTATCGCGGTATAGCTTTCGAATGATACCCTTTTTTTTTAATTTAATGGTTGGCAAGCCGGTCAAAAATTACATTTGACCGAATGGAAAGTGTGACGTATACCAATTTCGCTGAGCCGTGAAATTTGCTTGTATCCACACCATATAGGACACCATGTCAATAGAAATCCGCTTTTGCCAAATGCGCAACTTGTTGAAATTTTATATTGGTGCGCTCTGTCACTAGTCTGTCCGGCGGCGATCAACTTCATTGTTATATCGAAGGTTCCCATTCAAACTAATCGCAGAAAATCAGAATATTCAACGCCGTCAATGAGTACTGAGTAATGTGAACTGAACTAAGCACCATCAAGTGACTTTACGTAACAATTCGGGAATACGAGTGTATCAAGCACATAATAATAAATAATCGCCGAAACACCTGACGCGAAGCGCGCCTCCAACCAGTAATTCGTCTCAAGCATCCAACATAATGGGGTTCTGCGCTGCCATCGCAGTTAGCTAGGGCTGCCATATTTTTGAATTTCTGAAAAGAGTACACTTTTTCAAATTTTTCAGACTTGCAATAGGCTACCGGAGGTAAATCCTGAAAAAATGGTGAATTTTTCCCACTTCGTTGTCGGTTGACTAAAGAAAAAAAGGTCAACTTTCCGGCTCATCTCCCGAAATATAGTTTTTCTTCAACGTTATCCGTTGGTTGACTAAAAAAAGTCAACTTTCCGGCCCAGCTCTAGAAATAGCCGCCGGAGCGTTACTTCAGTGCAGATTTATTGTATCTCAGTCGAATTTTGCCCAATATTTAACCAAAATTCTCAAAAAAGAGGACAAAATCCCCAAAAAGAGGACATTTGGGCGTCCTCCGAGGACACTTTCAAAAAAGTGAAAAAGAGAACAAATCCTGCATTTCGCGATTAACGTTCGCGAATGCGAATGCTCAGGAATGCGTTGCAATTCACAGGCATACTGAATAACACAATGTGTGTGCGGCGTGTCAGTGCCTCTACTGCCTCGCCAGCCATGAACCTCACCGCACGTATAGCGTACTTCTTGTCGAGTACCAAAATGAACTACTTTGACCTCTTCTACTGGCCTTCTTTGAAAGCGAGTCGATCCGCTTGTAAGACTCTCAACTTATATGTTTTATAATTTATTATGTTTAAAAAACAAAATCTCATCTTATGTTCAATAATATATAGACGACGCCAAAGCTGCAGATGTTGGCGGATGCTGAAAAGAAAGAAGAAACGTCAAAACGTTTTAATTAACATCACAGCGTAATTAAACAACTGCATTGCAGACCCATCGTTAACTTACTCAGTGATAATCAGTCGATTTGACTTACCGAAAACCAAACTTCGTTTGCTCGATCCAGCGATTCCATCATTTTACCTGCAGTGCGAACCGCATATTCTTCAATAGACAAATTCATATTCGCTAATGCCAGCTTTATGTCTATCCTCGGTACACGCTTGCCTGAAATGACAATGAAACAGCAAATAAAATTTATATGATGAGTTTGCTATGTGTTGTATTGCGGTAACAATATGACCCTTCAAAGAAGTGTATAGGTTACGCAAGATAGGCCCGGTTGACATACAGGCAGTTATTTCGACAAACCTCTTACGATTCCGTCGTGCAAATGGAAAACCGAAATCTATAAATTTGAAAATTCCAATAATATCGACAAGCTAATTAACGAACACCAAGGAAAACCAATAGAAGTGTCGCCTAAATGGACAAATTGCAATCTTACAGGCAGCACCGGGCATGCAAGGGTGAAAGCACAGTGTGTAATCCCATAATACGTTCAGCCCTTTCAAATCTCGGACATTTCGGCCCGCTGCTTTCAAAAAGCGGTGGAGCTTGACTTTTTCCGAGGGCTTTAATACTTCAAGTGGAATGGGAACGTTCACACCTGTGAGACAAAAAGTGGCGGTAGTTGTGTTACATCCATTCAAATCCTGTTTGCACGACATCATAACACTTGCATTTCTGGGAATATTCATCAGGATAGTACCCTGGTTTCTTCGGGATCTAAAAAGAAATAGACACTAGTTTAAGTTTGGGTGATTCATCATCATCATTGGTTTATTAGCAATTTTATCAGTTCAATACACCACA
>ATSW01121825.1:0-11380 GCA_000444245.1 Botryllus schlosseri | reverse complement strand
GCTAACGTTTTCAGGCAACTCACCCAATGCTGCATCATTTGGAGATGGTGTTCCATCTTTTTAGCCGTGCTCTGTTTACAAAACCACAGAAAAAAGAAGCTGACTAGTAGTCAGTGACTGCGTATTGTGAGCATACAGAATATAAATCCAAGAATAATGCATTACCAAGAAGATCAAAATGCCGCAGGTATCTGACCTTGAAATACAAGCAGCCTGAATGAACAGCGCGTTACGGTAACGAAAAGTTTGATTGACAGCGTTTCGGGAACCCAGCTGCGCCATTCGTGTTCATACTCAGTCGGTCCCGTAAAAATCTCCGAAAATAAGCGCGTTCATACCGCCCCGAATCACCAGTGTTATGTTCACATAGAGGGGTTCCGGTAAACATTTTCGAGAAATGTTATTCCCGGAACCCCGGTATGAAAAGGGCCTAAGACTCTCTTTAACGTACTTATTGAAGCTCCAAGCCAATGCCAAGTTGGTAATTAAATTGATTTGTGTTTTTTTTCTTGTTAGTGTTGCTATTCGTTTGTACGTGCTTCCATGCTTTTTTTTTATATTTAATGAGTGTATTCGTGCGGCTCCGTACACCAAGCTCAGACGCATATCTCTTGGAAATCTGCTGTGATAGATTGCCCATTTGCCAACACTTCCCTGTATCCAAATGTGACTAATTTAGTAATCATTGGTAGACGCAATTAGAAGTAGAAGTAACCTCGTAGTCGAGTAGAATTAAAAGTGACGATTTTCAAGTCAGTATGCTACACCCACTCTTGCCTAAAATGATAATCTTTAAGTAAAAGTAATATAAAATCATAGCCACATGAGTAAGCTGCGCCAGTATAAGCATGTGGCCTTACAGGCTAAAACCCTCATTTTCATTCCCCCTAATATTACCAATAATAATTTAGTACTTCGAAAACGTAGAAGCAAGCTACTTCGTTATATACTGACCACCTCTGCGCGTACCCGAAACTTTGCATCATTTCAATCTGCTCCGTCTGGAATATTATGGAATACTATGCTCAACTTTACCTTGAATAATGTGTTATGTAACTCCACCATAGTGAGTTGTGGACAACATTGCCGGAATGAGGCAGCACGGTGTGACACCAGCAGTGTATGTACAACTTCAGTGTTCCCATCCAACAACTGCTGCTCTTTATAGCGTGCTCTGGTCGTCGGTACGTGTTCTTCTAGTTCCGCGGCTCGGTTAAGATAAAGTTAACATCACTCTCAAAAGTGATATACAGTGTGCCTCCTTCTTCGATTTCCACACGCTGTGCGCTGCAGAAAATACCTAGTTCGAAACATTTTGTTGAAAATAACGGGAAATCGTTTTAACGGGAAATTGGCGATCTAAAAGTACGTGCAATTCATTTTACATGAATTATAATAACCCACTACATTTTTGAAAACATATGTAGCAATGTCACCGCGTAGAGCAACCAAAAATTTCGAGATTTGACATGTTTTGTGGAATGCTAATTTGCTCTGAATACTCATTAAGGATATGTCCCACTACTACGTCATCTAATGCGAAGCCATTTTACTTCAGCGCCGCACATATCGCCCCCTGATCCCAGCGCCCCTCATATCGCCCCCTAAGCGTTTCCGCCCCCTTCGAAATCGCCAGTGCCCCTTCATAAAGTTCGATCTGTGCGTGACTGCTGGAGCGTGAAACACTATTGGAAATTTAAATAAACTGCAGCTAAATTACGGTGGCGATCTGAAGAAAATGACTGCGGCTACTTTTTTTTTCGTTTTGCCCTTCAATTTGAGACCACGTCATTTTCAGAGTGCAGTGCCCCTTTAAGATTTCCAGAATGAAACTAATCTACAGACTGAATTCTGCAGCAAGAACTCCTTCATTCATCGCTCGCTCGCATATTCGCAACACGGTGACGACACGACCGAGCCTTCGCCCAGCGCGGCAACGTACGCCGGATTCTCTTCGCTACTATCACTTCATATCCGCGATTGCATCATATCCACGTTTGTGCTACGTAGACTGGTAGATACCAAGGCAGCTATAACTATTGACGCATTCCAAATGTCACACGAAAGCTGAACCGAACGTAACTGACGGTACCATTATTTCTGATAGCACCATTAACCGAACCGAATCACCTTGAATTCGACAAGAACTGCGGGAAATGCGTTTTAACGCTGATCACCCTCCACTCAATCTTTTAGAGGTATAACAGCCGGCTTGAAACCAAACTATAACCCTGACAGGTCTATGCCGGATGAAAAACGCCCAACGTCTCTTTATCATTGAGACAGGCACTTTCGACATCCTGCTCTACGGTAGCCACCCACACATCCGAGAACCTATTAAACTTCTTTCTCACGGACCTTGACGACACGACGAGTGACAGAGCTGGGCTCGTGCGGCTATGACAACGTGCTGTGCCAATAACGCTTGGAGGTGAATCTACACACATATATTACGATAACCGTTTCCAGTGTACGATTCCGCGCCGTAGATGCTGATGTAGCCTACTTTTCCGTAACAATTGCAGTGTATTCAGTTATTTCTTCATGTGCCTTGGCCGTTTTACCGTTACCTCGAATGTATTCGTATGCACGACATGCTTAATNTTATTTATGCTATCANTATTCTACGCATTTAGTCACGCTTGACCTTGCATATCCCAAAACTACTTTTAGGTTCATCATCNTTTTTCACGCGATGTGATNGCACNAANTNCGAATATGTTGGCNAGTTNTGACGTTAACTCGTATGACCACAAGCTTTCGCATCCTATCCCTNCTTATGTCATGTACCGTACGATCAGACAACGCTTACAGTCACGCAATTCCTATTACATTTCACTCCTCAGAAGCTAGATCAATTATATTTTTTCGGCATCAGAGCTTGTGTAATGTGTACGCCACTGCAATCTGTTAGTTCGTTAGTTAGTCAATANCTCTTCCAGNCGGTGAATTTAAAGGNATTTCCACTGNGTTGGATTGGGTCCCAGATAACTTTGATTCGAATCGAAAATCACATGTCCCAAAACGATTTGAATAATTGTACGCAGGATTTCATGCGGATAGATGGACTCCATAGATCACTCGGTTCTGGTTTATTCTGGTTCACACGAAGTTTCCATACGAAATGATAAGTTTTTCACAATTCAAATCAATAAGAGTCCATATGATGCTTCAACCGATAGGCTTGAACTTGGCCGTCTTCGCATTCAGCGCTTCGACGAATTGACACCACCGCCGGCTGATAATTGACGAATGTACTCAAGTGCCAGCTAGTGGCCGAATTATTCGTATCCACGTCTCTTGAATGATTTTGTGTTGTAACCAGTATTTAAAATGGATATTTAGTGTGATACTCGTTCACTTTCCCGNCATCACTCGTATTTATTTCGCTCTAGGCTTATTCATCGGACTATATGTCATTATGGGTGTCCATTATTGAGCATGTCACATTGTAAATTTCATCTTNATCGCTAAACGAATCATTTTGTCGTTTACAGCTTTACCACTANACCCACTTCACTCTAGTTCGATCAATTGTGAGAATTGTATTTGAATATTTGTCTTNGTCATCATCTCCACCGTGTCCCGCTGGTTGCATTATCCACTCAGTAGTCAAACCGTGATTGCGTAGTTTGTATGCATACGCTAAAGCAGACCTGGGTTAAGTACGCCCCGAGGAGCTATTCTTAGCGGCCCGCGAAGAGTCGCTTGGAATTCAAAACATAAATCATACTTTTGAATGTTGCTGCGTGGATTAAAACCACAGGCTGTATAAACTGAACTGGAAATTCCTTTACTTTGAAGCCTGTTCAGTAATATGCCGCGATTACGCAGCCTACGCACCTCGCATGCGTAATCCGGATTCAAAATAAAGCGAATGTAGCAAAGTACGCTGTAAGAATTNAAGTCACAAGAAGTCAACTCGCTTTCCACATAGGTTGAAACCTAATGCGCACCTCCCATTGATTACCCAGATTTCATTACTATTTCCGTCGCTGATTCGCATGATACNTCTTGTTGTGTTGCACTCCTTTGTCGTCCAGTCGCTTTCAGTTGTCATTCAGCGAACACAGTCTTGATACTAGATGTTTTAGATATAGNANTTACATTNACGTGTTAACTATATCTTAACCGAGCCGCGGAACTAGAAGAACACGTACCGACGACCAGAGCACGCTATAAAGAGCAGCAGTTGTTGGATGGGAACACTGAAGTTGTACAACATACACTGCTGGTGTCACACCGTGCTGCCTCATTCCGGCAATGTTGTCCACAACTCACTNCGGTGGAGTTACATAACACATTATTCAAGGTAAAGTTGAGCATAGTATTCCATAATATTCCAGACGGAGCAGATTGAAATGATGCAAAGTTTCGGGTACGCGCAGAGGTGGTCAGTAACGAAGTAGCTTGCTTCTACGTTTTCGAAGTACTAAATTATTATTGGTAATATTAGGGGGAATGAAAATGAGGNTTTTAGCCTGTAAGGNNACATGCTTATACTGGCGCAGCTTACTCATGTNGCTATGATTTTATATTACTTTTACTTAAAGATTATCATTTTAGGCAAGAGTGGGTGTAGCATACTGACTTGAAAATCGTCACTTTTAATTCTACTCGACTACGAGTTTACGAGGTTACTTCTACTTCTAATTGCGTCTACCAATGATTACTACATTGGTCACCTTTGGATACAGGGAAGTGTTGGCAAATGGGCAATCTATCACAGCAGATTTTCAAGAGATGCGTCTGAGCTTGCAGTACGGAGCCGCACGAATACACTCATTAAATATAAAAAAAAATTATAAAGCATGGAATCACGTACAAACGAATAGCAACACTAACAAGAAAAAAAAAACACAAATCAATTTAATTACCAACTTGGCATTGGCTTGGAGCTTCAATAAGTGTGTTAAAGAGAGTCTTAATTGCAGAGAATGGTGGTCATCGGGATGTCGATTGTGATATTGATTTTTGATTCAGACAAATTTACAAGAAAGTGCTTCACATACATAATTTGATCACAATAGATAATCGATTTTCTGGGCATTGGTTATCAAGTATCAGTATCAGTTTAATAATAATATTATCATTTCAAAACACCATCAAACTGCGATACAAGAAAAGATCGGAAGGTGTTGAAACGACTCAGATTAGTCTGTGAAATCAGGAACTCACCTTGGCCAAGGCGAATTAAAGAAGGGCCATGCACATTAGGGGTGTTAAAAAAAACATATTTTCTCAAATCTCATCGGCTTGATTGCCAAATCGTCAGGTTACCTAAATAAACGTTGCGCATCAAATTTAACTCAATTCCAACCAATAGAAGCCGAGGTTAGTCAAATTGAAAGTTCGGTCATTTTTGAAATAATAGTATATACGGTGACCAATTTCGTCACACGGTCATGACCAAAAATCGTGTTCCAGGTATGCCTGAAGAGGCAGGGATGTCCTTTCCATTTGTTTTGATCTTGACAAGGGCCTATGGAGGAGTTTGGGTGAAGACATCGTCAATAAACGAGAAAAAAAAACTGATTAGCTGGAAATTCATTGAAATAGCCACGTTAAAAGGATGGTGAGATAATTTTCAAATAAAGTACTTTGCACACTGAAATTAACGACCACGAAAAGGAAATGAACGGACAAGCAGGTAAAATACGGGTAAATATATTTCTCAAGTGATAGTCATATCTAGAAGTATTTTTTGTCGGACCAATTTAGATTTCACGAAATCTATCCCAGTTATGCTGGGCATACCGATGTCTCTCTGCCTTAATCCGAAGTTTTTACTGATTGCTATGTCGCCATTCCCAAAATCTCACCCACAGATACATCAGTTGCAATCCACAGCACCTCAGTGATCGAATATTTCTCTGCTACTTAACATTGACTCAGCCAGAGCGTTAAAAATGATGCTGATTGTAATTGAGAATGGGCTATGCCAATGAATAGTATTTATGAGTTGAAAAAGAATTTCCGGTACTTCACATAAGCGTTGATACTGTAGCTTTTTATGTACTCGAAACTTTACGACCTTCAGGGAAACTAAATGGTAACCCACTGAGCTTATAAAGCACATTAGTCATTTTCTGGTCTTTCAATATTACCTGAACCCCCTTCTTTTCATAGCGTACTAAAAAGCATTTTTTACCACGATCTATGGATACATTTAGATGGTATTCGCCGAATGTGGAGGATGAAATGAAGAGAGGATGATAAATTTGGGATGGGAATAAGATCTGTCAATATGCCTATTAGTCTTTTAATCCGCCTGTAAGAGTACTATAGCAGTGCTGCAGAGCAAATGATAGAATATCATATAATATCAAATTGTATCGTGAATAAATATACATGGGACCGACAAAGAATGCGGATATTGACTATCACTTGAGAAATATATTTACCCATATTTTACGTGCTTATTATCAGTTCATTTCCTTTTCGTAGTCATTAATTTCAGTGTGTAAAGTACTCTATTTGGAAATTATCTAACCGTCGTTTTACCGTGTCTATTTCAATGAAGTGGACTAATTTCCAGCTAATCCGTGTCATATCTTTCTTTCGTTTACTGGCGATGTCTTCATCCGAACTCCACCACAGGCCCTTGTCAAGATCAAAACAAGTGCAGGCATACCTGGAACACGATTTTTGGTCATGTCGGTATCACGAAATTGGTCACCGTAAATACTATTATTTCAAAAATAACCTAAATTTTTATTTGACTGGCTTCGGTTCCTACTGGTTGGAATTGAGTCAAATTTGGTGTGCAACGTTTTTTTTAGGTAACCTGACGATTTGACAACCAAGCCGATGAAATTTGGAAAAAAACTTTTTTTTTAACACCCCAAATGCACATTGCACAGTAAATGAAAAATGGTCCGGTGATCTCGCAGGCTGACTAGTAAGTTGGGATACTTTATCTCTGGAACTTGACTCCAAAAACAAGTAAGTCTTTACTTTTAAATAATTGCGTGAGCTCGATATCTGACTGCACGTCAAGAAACTCAAGATACCAATAAGATTTGAAAACATTTGTATCGTGGGAAAAAGCATTCATTCCGTCAATGCTGCGGTTGAACTCATCAATAAAGTTGCTGATAAGCCTGTTGTATGCATCAAATGATCCATTAGTTGCCATTAGTGCGATACCGTTGAAAAATGTGTTGTAACACCACCTGCAGGGTCTGGTGGTGAGCTGACTTAAATCTGAGTCCCGATTTGAACGCATTTGAGTGGGAGTAGAATTTTTGGCGTGAGTTGAGTAATAAAATCGTTACTGCGTAGAGAATCGCTACTCGACAGCAGATAAATGTCTTCGCCCTCACTTATAAACTCCTGACGCCAAGCCAAGCAATCGTAATTTTTTAATATGAATTTAATT
The DNA here is from genome assembly GCA_000444245.1 of Botryllus schlosseri. NCBI lineage: Eukaryota > Metazoa > Chordata > Ascidiacea > Stolidobranchia > Styelidae > Botryllus > Botryllus schlosseri. Next base: position 3,999 of record ATSW01121825.1, on the reverse strand, counting down.
TTGTTTGTTTAAATTGATTTTTTAATATTTTTGCGAAAATTTCAAACGTCAATGGGAGCCGCAAGAAGGCTAGATGGGAGCCGCGGTTTGGAATCACTGTTGTAGAACAATGAGGATAGATTGTTTCAAAACTGACGATACTGCGACGATACAATAACAAAATATACAGGTCTTGTCCTTTACCAATACAGAGCGACCTGACGGCAGATAGTTATACTGTCGGTATCGAGCAGACTTGGACAACTAGATAATTCTCGTTGTCTTATTTCATTTAATGAAAGCGAAATGTCATTAATCTAGTTCTAATCTAATTTCTGAAATGTTCCTCTGCTCTAATTTTAATTCTAATCTAATAATTGTTTTCCTGAAAATGACTCTTTGTCCGTGGCATTTTTAGCGAGTTAACAAGAATATCCCTCGCGCAGAAAAATCCAGTGCAAACCGTCATCGCATTACACCGTACACTCGTACAGTCATGGTAGTTATTGTGACGAATAGTAGCCATGTTGTCATGGTAGCTTGTAGTCTGCGAACAACAGTCTGGTTTCGATCACAAACAGAACAGCATCAAAGAAAAAGAGATCGTAACACCGGCTTGTTCCCTGTCATGCCCTCAACTACACCATGGAAAAAGAGGATGATAGCTTCAGATCGAACCAAAGAAAATATATTTGCGTTTGAAGTGGGAAAATATTTCGAATGAGAGAGTGAGAGCATGGACTGTGATGATTTGGAAAAGAAAAAATAGTTTTCCTCATCTCAAGGCTGCTGCTCGAAAACTCGTAGGCATGACTGGAACATCAGCTCCACAGAAAGAGTTTTCATCCCTGAGACAACTGTATAGTGCATCGGTCGCCAACTCGAAACGAATCGTGGGTCACTTTTCAAATTTCAGAGGCCGCGGACCGCAAGAATGCAATATCCATCGAGACTTCATAGGCCACACAGTTGAGCAACCACATTTTTAAAATTTTGCGTTAGTACAACGCCGTGCTCACTAACATGGGCGATGGTCATGGTTACCACAAAAGAAGTAATATTTTATTAGGCAGCTCAAATACAATAGGAAATATCATGATCATAAACTTCATTATATTTGAACTATGAGCTACGTACGATATCTGACCATACTTTTCCGCGAAGAATGAATCGGCATTGGAGCTAGCCAGACATGTTACATAGCTAAAAGACTATCTCATCCTAAATATTGATCTGGTGGGAAAGCCCTAGATCAGTGGTTCTCAACCGGGGGTCCGTGAAGCATTTCCAGGGGGTCCACGAAGCCTCTCAATTTGTAAAATGATTGACTACCTAATTTTTATTTCATTTTTTAATTAGGAGAAGCATGTGCCTGTTTCGCTTCATAATAGCTAAAATTTTAGGACGCACATCATTGAAATGGTCGCCTGAGATGAAATTTCTGACTGTGCAAACTCATTTTAATTGTCAAATGGCGAAAAGCCTGTTGATGCAAACATATTGCTGTTTAGAGATGTTTTGTTGGGGTTTGTGAGAAAATGAAATGTTGGAGATAGCACGGTCGAGCAGGCAAACATTTCGGATTTGGAGTTGTCAGTCTCAGCAAATTTGTAAATCGTTTGAAATAGAAATTCCTGATTTTTTTCCGAATTTGTCCCAATGAAGGAATTCAAACTTCGCCACGAAATCCATTTTCTCCTGTGATATAATCACTAAATAACTTCAATATGAGATGCTAGATAGAAATGACTCTAGGCTGTACGTGATATAAGTTCATTAAAAACTCACACCAAAAGCTGTCGTCGGAAGCGTAACGCGTTAATATTACATTCGCCACCAATATATCTTTAACACGGTTTTTAACAGTGAATTCATATTTATTGACTCGAAGAACTTTTCGCGTGCCTCTTATCAAGAGCAACCGGCACGATAAAGGATACAGAACAGAGATGGATTCGAAACCAAATGGCGAATTGTGACGCAATATTGAAAATTTATAAATAACATGAATGGAAATTCAACCATAGCAACAACGCGGCGTATATAGCAACAAGCAACTTTAAGAAGTAATGCCCGTGAGGAATAACATACAACTACAATGAGACAGTGCAGCAATACAGAAAAAAATTGTACAGAAATACGGACGAACAGCTAAGCAACAACAACTAGTGTGAGATTTTAAGGTTATACAAAAATTCTTTCTGGCGACAAAGGACCGGGTTGTTTAGTTTGATGAAAGTGGATTCCAAAGCTGTTAAATGAAATATGGTTCTACTATGGCAGCGGTTCTCAACCCCTAGGGGTCCGCGAGACCTCTAAATTTTTAGAATGGTTGATAACCTAATTTTAATTTTATTTTTAATTTGAGAAAGCATGAGGCAGTTTCGCACCACAACTGCTAAAACCTCATGACTCATATCATCATAATAATCGTCTGACATGAACTATCGTAGTGTCGAAATTCATTTTCATTGCCAATTTTCCAATAACCTGCTAATAGAAACATATTGCTGTTTAGAGACGCTTTGTTGGGGTTTGTGGAAAAAATAAAAATATGGAGATAGTAAGGTCAATCAGGGTGACTTCGTAATGTCTGCGAAACCTTCTCGATTTGAAGTTGTGAGTCTCATCAAATTAGTGAACAGTGGCTTGAAATAAAAATTTCCGAAGCATTTCCCTAATTTGTCCCATTGCCGGAATTGAAACCTCGCCAACAAACCCATTATATCCTGTAATATACATAACCACTATTTGAACAGCTTCTTGGAGGTACAGAACTTCAATATACTATTGAATAGTATATTCATATTGAAATGAACCCGAATATTTTCGGCTGACATTCGTCATAAATTGGACAATGATATACCAGCTCTTGAAGCTTGGCTATCAGATTTGGTGCATTCTTATTGCGGATGCCCTTGGACAATGATATACCAGCTCTTGAAGCTTGGCTATCAGATTTGGTGCATTCTTATTGCGGATGCCCTATCGACAAGGCTGGTTTTTTGATGAACAAGGAGTGTTTCGTTGCTATCAAAGCATTACGTTCCAACCCTGTCATTCATATCACCAGTTATATTGGTATGCAGCCTTGCCTTGTTAATGTTTAATTGCTCATGGTCGAAAATGTTTCCTCGTAAATATATATATGTAAACCCGAACAAAACAAGTCGTTTCATGACAGTCTTTCTCAGGTTGGAAAACTTGGATCCATTCTTTGGCGCATAAAATCTGTCTATACTTTTAGATTAGGTTTACACTTTGACGGTAGAAACTCTCGGCGGGTCGATCAAAATGCCGCTGCGGGTCGAATCCGACCCGCGACCCGTATGTTGCCCGTCCCTGCGCTAGATGCTGGGCTTTATATGTTCATAAAATATATGTTTCCTCATTTTGGTGCCATAAATGTTGCGACCACACTAAAAGTATCTTCGGAGGCGTTATGCGTTAATATTGCATTAGCCTCCATCTACCTTGCGGAAATGGTTTCCGGTCTCCTCGTTCATATCAAAACGAAGACGCGGATTTTCAAGATGCGACTACGTACTTCAAGAAATACAGAAGCAAAATTAATAAAATAATAAAAGGCTACCAATTTCTACATAAATAGCATCATGTTATTTTCTAGAATAATTATTATTTTGCTGTTTATCACAAGCCTACAGTTCATATTTGCAGAAAACAGATGAAGGTTGCACCATATTAGAGCTAAAATTGTAATAAAACTTGAGGGGGTCCGCGAGAGTCCGTGACGGTCAAAAGGGGTCCGCGAAGCCAAAAAGGTTGAGAACCACTGATCTAAATTATCAAAAAAGAGGACAAAATCTCAAAAAAGAGGACAGAAGGGCGTCCTCCGAGGACAGTTTCAAAAAAGTCGAAGAAGAGGACAAATCCTCTTAAAAGAGGACGTATGGTAAACCTAAGATAGAAGGAATCAACATGCCAATTCTCAAGAATCAACATGCCCATTTTCAAGTCACGTGCGATTTCCGCACCAATATTCACGAACACCAATCTAAT
>ATSW01121818.1:0-17654 GCA_000444245.1 Botryllus schlosseri | reverse complement strand
GTGATTACTTCATGAATGTAATCGATTGCGATTACGATTACTTCTGAATGTGCGATTACGATTACGATTTGGATTACAGCAAAATCAGGCAGTAGTCGATTACGATTACGATTACATTGGGAAAGTAATCACGATTACTCACGATTACATTTATTTTGCATCGTANTAGTTATATTGGAAGACAATACATGGATTGCGCTGAATAGGCCTAATNATANAACAACTGTCTTTACAAAAGATGGGACATTTCCTTGTTACGTCATAATGTACCCATTGCCCATTTTATAGAGGANGGTTNATCGCACACAACGTTTTGCATTCTTGCNAGGNCCNTAACTGCCGCACCCCAAATTCCCCAATNGGGTGNGGAGCGTGGTTGGAGGGTAGGCTACTNAAAAGTATTTCGTAANCCAACATAAATTATAGAGTATTTTCGAGAGATTTCATTAACTTGGAAATTCTCTTTGAGCTTTGCGATTTAAATGTCTCTAGAAGTCTAGATAGATTGATTTCGAAATGCATACGTNTCCCCCTCAAGAAATAAAGCATTANCATTCATAGTAATAGGGNTTTAGGTGCCANTCAATACCGCTCCTCGACACATCAAAANACATATGCAGTTTCGGCCAACATGAGATTCCACGAAGTGTGCTACTAAAGAACGACATTGGCGGAAACTTAGGGTATGTGTCCGTTGTCAATAGCCTCGCTGGGTGGGCGTGACTAACAGTCCATTCCTTTCAATCTGAGCCCACGACGCAAATGCCACCCGGGCACCCACAGAGCATTACACATGACAATTCGTGAGTGCGTCTCATGCATGTTTTTCTTTTAGTCTGATATGTTTGGGCCACTACAATCAATATCTTTTGGCTATATAACAGACCGGAGGTCTCGAATTAAAAGCTTACAATAAAGTAGTTATTGCAAGATACCAGATGTTATAATTATGAATTACGCGCCCCCTGCTCTTCCGGTTAATCTGGCCATCGGGCGCTGAGATAGGAATAAAATGCAATGTAATGCATTTACCAATATTATTGAATAACTTAGTCTTCAACTTCAAAATTGGGGGCACAAGACCAATATTTGGGTGGGGGAAACTTTTGCGGTTTTGATCCTGATTCTAACCCACGCTAACATGGTATATAAGCCGATGGCTATGGCGGCAGGTCCAAATGTTCAGTAAAAAATTGCGAAATAGTGATTGGCGCCCGTTTTGAGTAGACTAATATGAGAATAAGAGAAAGTGAACATAAAATTCTGCCTTCAACTTAATGCAGATAATGTAATGCAGGCTGCCATTACGAAAACGGCAAACCAACGGCTCAGTTATGATATATATCAGCAGCTGTTGATTTTAATGCGCCGTTGTGGAAACCGTAATGTTTTATTTGACGAGTACAAAATTTCAAGCCTTTGTCTGGTGTAGGTTCGTACCATATGGGCCTACTGCTCGCCAAGCAGCAAAACTGAAACTGCATTTAACTATAGAATTAGAATTATTACATTCTATAGTTTAACTAAGCAGAACCAAACTTCAATACACAAGTTGCTTAGGCAGGGAGGTGATTAAGTATCCTGTTGCGAGGTAGTGGTGTCTGAAATGTATTGATAACCCGATTTACAGCACGATGGGTTTTCTTACAATCACACTAATGTACACCGAATATATATTTACTATGTGTGGACCGGACACTTCTCACGCAAAGACGAGCAAAGCTAATAGGCTACCTCTGACGTAATAATGAGCAGTGGCATTAGAAAATCCGACGCTTATGCTCTCTATAACTGGTATAATATGTATTCTTTGTTCACGAGTGTTCAGTTTATGTCACAGTCCTTGTACAAATAAAAAGTAATCGTTCTTTCACAAAAAAATCGATTAAATATGGGAAGTAGTCGATTACGATTACGATTACTTCGGGATTTTTTCGAATGTAATCGATTGCGATTACGATTACTTGAAAATGCTGTAATCGTCGTAATCGATTACGATTACTAATCGCGATTACCCCATGTCTGGTCATACATAGGGTTGCGTCTAAGACAAATGGTTTTTGAAACATCTTTTAAACAGTGTTTTAAAACAAGGCCATACAATTTTTTTTCATTTTCCTAAAGTTGTATAACTAAGCCATAAAAGCCCAAAAACACGTAGTATGCGCCTATACGGACGATTTGCACCCAATATATTCGACGTATACGATGTGGAGTGCCTGCAACCCTCGAAATCGTCGTCGCTTAAATAGTTATAGGTAGTAGATATCGATTATTGCTACGGAATAGATGTTCTGATGATGAACATGACCATCGACCTTAAAAATGCTGCATAACGATTTAGTCCCGGTTAAAGATATTTTTGGTCTGTTTATGACAGTGGATGACAGCCTTTTTGGCCGAAGGAGCTACATCGCCAATATTTTCAATCGTCTATTCCAATCCACTATGGCAGGGGTTCTCAACCCGCGGCCCGCGGGCCGCATGCGGCCCGCAGACGTTCATTTTGCGGCCCGCGACATCTGTCATCGTGAACGCATCTATTAATGGCACGGTATTTGTTAAATATCAATTTAGCTACTTGGCTCTCTATCGCACCGTCTCTGTTATCGCACCATCTCTGTTATCGCACCGTCTCTGTTTCATTTGATTACTCATTCTTTGATGTGTTTTGGATTCTTGATATACGCTCGAGTTTAGATTGTTATTGTTTTGAATCGCTATTCGGCTGGACTCTGGTTCAAGGGGACCCCGCTTCGTAGCACACTTTTAAAGAGTGTTCCACTCACCCCGAATGATTTGAACAGAAACAAGAACAAGGAACGGGACATTAAACGTCGAAAACTGGGTTTGTAACTCTGCGCGCAACAATGAATTTGCTTTCTCGGATATAAACGGAAAACCAATGTGTCATATTTGTTGAAGAACACTTGTAGTAAAGAAGGGTTGAAGCTTACAATGGTACCACGACAGTTTCTTCTGGAGTTATACGTATCACCTGATCTTAGAAAAAACGCTGCTACCTAGGTGTCAAACCAAGCAATTCAAATTTCGAGACATATCGTTAAAATTGCCGACGAAGTTACAGACGCCTCGTTCAAAATTGATTGGAATATCGCTAAACCAAAGAAATCTGCTAGAGAAGGTGTATTTCAATTAAACTTTAACATACTGTGGGAATATTCGCTGTTTCCGGCGCTTAGCACCAAGGACAACATCACCTGACAAATTTCGACGCTACAGTTGTCTGATTCAACCGTGACCAGATGAGTAACAGCAATGTCAGTCGATCTTTTACCACATGTTCTGAAACACGTTGCCGCGAAGACTACTCTAGCCTCGCATTGGACTAATCCACTGGCTCCACAGTCCACATACATTGCAGAGCTAATTATCTGGGTACATTTATCAGAGTGGGCATATTTGCAGACGAAATGCTGGCGGGGCAAAAGTGGGGAGGGACCAGCGAAAAACATCAACTTGATAAAGCTGACTTTTTTAACTATGGAATGAAAGGAGAAGGGTTGTTGGTTTGCTCAGAAATGACCCCGAACGCCTCATATATTTGCGAACTTAAAGTGATAATTGCCTCAGTACCGAAAAAGTGAAAGTAATTTAATGCTTGCTCGCTCACGCATTGAAACAGAAAGTCCGGTTCTATGGTGGAAGAGTTTGAAGGTGCATATAACGACTTGGTAACGAATGCAATGCACGCTCCATGAAGGGAGTTACTTTCGCCGCTGGAAGATACTTATTCTCACAAAAATACAGCAACTGCAAACTTACGAACTTCGACCATCAATGCTTTACAATTCATGAAAATGTCCTAAATGTCCGTATACGATTGGTAGATAGGCTACAGAAACCCAAATTTAATAGCAGCCCAAAAATACAAGGTAATAATGTTCTGCGGCCCGCAGCGTCATTTGCTGTTGAAATGCGGCCCGTTATACAACGGAAGTTGAGAACCCCTGCACTATGGCATCACAGCCAAGGATTCTTGACGTCATTGCTAAAGCGAAAACCGAAAACAATAAAAACATGTTTTAAAAAAGGGACATGTTTTAAATATGTTTGTTTTAAATTGATTTTTGTGTGCAACCCTAGTCAGATATCATTTCGCGTCAGTCGCGAGTTTTTATCAAACAAATTTTTGAAGTAGTGGCCTCCGATTAACTGCTACAAGTATGGGAACCCTCGAGTAGATCTACTCTTTAAGCTACTGACTTGAGTATTTCTCGATCGGATACTTTCCGATCTAATTTTTCCACTGTAAAAATTATCTCCGAGATATAAGCATTGCGTGTTGACAGTTACATTGGATTGAATGGAAGATTCACGATAGGGAGAGACTTAGTCAGAGTTCGCGCTTCTCTGTCTCTGTTTCTGGCGAAAATTTTGCTCTTTGTATGACTTTCAGTACGGGCCGTAACTACATATTTTAAAAAGGTATCACATTTTTCGAGAAGTATGGTAACCGCCTTAATCAATAGGTGGCGCCCTTTGTAACCTATCGCCTATTTCGCCATTGATGGCGTTGTAGTCGAGGGATTCTGCTCGCGTAGCAGTATAGGAGCGAGCTAAATATCGCTAAATGCAGTAGTAGTGCAACAGTATGTGCGTTTGTACATGGTCTAGGATCCCTGCAATAGACAAGACCATCACAGTTTTCCGCTAACGGTAAATAGGTGAATATAGTAGTGCGGTGCGGATCCGATCGACAAATTCTCTGGTCTTACTCCGATCCTATTTTTTAAAGCCCTGGTCCGACTCATAGGCTGGATTCTGGAAATGACTGTGATCCCGTCCGAAAATCTCCGATAATAATTATCTACTTACAGGATGGTATTGAATATTGATTGAAACAATGCAAACAGGACATTAAAAACTCAAAGATCAAACCGAACCCTTATCTGAAGTAATCGTACCAACTTGGACTTAGCATGTGGCTTATTTCGAGGAACGTTTCACTTCAACTATTGATTCGAGGCTGTAAGAGGGTAAGGCTATCATATTCTTAGTAAAAAGTACTGATCCGGCTCAGATCCGACTTCGGCCGTATCCGAAAAATCACTGAACCGGCTCCGGTCAAAAATGCTAACATCCGGTCAGATATCCTGTCCGGCTCCGGTCCACGCTCCGCCCTAGAATATAGGTGAATACCCAAAATCGTGTTACCACGTGAGATCTAGATACGTCAGCCTGCCAATATGTGTTAAATGTCCGTAACGAGACACGTGAAAATATACATCAATATCGTTCATATGGTGGGTTAGATTCTATTTTTAATCGAATCCGATTTCATGAAACTTATTTCGATAATTACGACTTATCCCTGTGTGCCTGTTGAAATGAAAGCCTATATACCAGACGGTCTACACCGGGAAAGAAAATCAATACCTCGTTATAATGCAAAGTTGGCCTGTATTCATCGGCATTATTGATACATTCTTCTCATATGCAAGACAATCAGGCAAAAGAATCTTAACGGAAAAATGGTCAACACAGTGAATCTTGATAAGAATGTCTGGGAAAGCACCATTGTTCTTATATAAGCGCACTATTACAGTTCCGAAAACTCCCGCTATTTGTGCACCACGTAGCCAACCAGCTTGATGTGTGGCAGCGGGTGTACAAATTTAGGTTGGGCACCAGCCACGCAAATACACTCTTACCCGCCAATGTATAGGCTATACTATACATACAACGTTCCATCTTCCATTAAGAGCTACGCTTCTGGACAAGGTAAATGTTTTGCGCAAGATTAAGAGGAAAAATCTTACAATCCTATTTCATAAGCATCAATGAGACGTTATTTGGATAATTCAATGATTACCCAGTGCTTAAAGATTGGAATTTGATATTGAGTGTGATGAAGAAGTCAGCAGGACCGTTATGACAGTTACCCGTAACTGAAGACTGAAGTAAGTATATGGTCACTTTACACGTTTACGAAAACGCCTCATCCGGATATTAAATTTCAAAACGCGAGTAAAAACAGATATCCCGCTATTACAGAATTCTGATCTTCTACGTGTTTCATATACATATACCAGGAAAAAATCACGCAACTGAATCTGATTGTATCACATTTTGTACAGGGCTGTATGTGTTGTGTATATTCGTTTGGTCAGCAGTTTTCAAGCACATATGCTCGGTAACATTCTTTGTAGAGTATAGTCTACTTTCGGGGTGAGATATCTCCAATTCCGTGCGAGGTGCGGACTGTCGCGGCCAGTGGACACTGTCTGAAATAATTCTTTAATGTATCCGTCTAAATTCTTATTGGAATGAATTTGATACAAAAGCACGCCTTACACGGAGATAAGCGACTAACTGACGTGCGTATGTGATTAAAAGAATAAACAACAATAAACAAGACAAGCACCAACTAGGCAGCTGAATATTGAAAATATCGAAGTTTTGAAATGGGTTGCGTCATGTTTCTCAAACATATGCTTAGCCGATTACAGGATTTGTCGCACGGAATGTAGCGTATTTTCATTACGCAATGTATCGTCGCTGGCCTGCTCGCGCATGAATGTAATATACGGATGCAAGTTTTCGAATTCGGCAAGCCACTTTGCAATCAGCAAATGCCAGGAGATTGCAGCGACATGCCTCACGCTTACCCGGCCTATTGCTCAAATGCGATCTCTCTTTCTCTCTCATCTGCACCAGGTAAGTTACGCAGTGGCAGCGAAATTGTTTACCTGGACAGGGCGTAACATGATGTGCCATGCCGAAATCCTGAACGGTTCCGGTTGGATGAGCATTTTTATCAAAGGTTATCGGTAAGCACGAGGCTCACCGTAGGCAAATTTGCAAAATCTGTTTTGAATTGTTTGAATTATGGATGCATTAAAGCCCTCTGCCTTGTTGTTCCACCCCGTATAGGATATTGCCGAGGTAACAGTAGCTGCACTCTCTTCCATCCACTCATAACGATATGACTTTATCACACCATGTTTTGATCTCAACATCTCGTTAATAAAATTCACAAGATCGCTGCTCTGTGTGCACTTTCACTTTGAGACCGTAAGAGCGCCACAATTGCATCATTTGTTGTAAGAATGCTCCGAGAATGTTCGTGACCCAGTAACTTTTTCGGCAACACAGACACAAATCGACAATTTCAGTCTCGCCCCACAAGGATAACACAGCCACTGCAGGGAATACAGGCCAATGCCAAGTACATTTTTATTAACAACTACAATAACGTAATATGAAGAGCAACGTTCTCAAAAATCCATACAATTTATGACATTGTTAGGTTCCTCTTATAGTGTTCAGTTAAATAGCCTTTCTTGTTGCCATCGTGATAAGGTCTAAATCCAAGGAATGCAGATCGATCGTGATATTTCACAAACATGTTACCAGGGTAGAACAATAAAGAGATTCGTTTTCGAAAGCGAACCTCTGAATTTTCAAAGCTCGCATACCGAACACGAACATAAACCGAACCGTCTCACCACTAATTAATAGCATGAAATAATCGAAATGTGGAATGCAAATTGAAATTTAATGGAGTTGGCAGACAGAGTCGTGATTATGAATCTTTTGTTTGCGATTCATGTTTATTTGTATTGTATGTCTTATTCGGATAGGATATACGGGCATTATGTAAGTTCAAACAAACAGTCGTTGACTGACCAATAACTAAACATCTCTGAACGCATAAATTGTACAATCGACGGCAAGCCAACACAATGGGCGCGATAGGTCTCCTACTGTATAGGTGTGACTGATAAAAAGGATTAGGATGCCACATACCTGCTAATTATACGGCGGGTTTAGCTTATGACCTTCCGGAAAGTAACGACACCCGCATTCACATATCGTAAGTCATAGGTCAAAGTACTATGCGTAGGTGTCCGATGTACGACCTTTTAAACACGATTTTTTCCAGTGAATTAGTGTATGTTGGATGTTGGAGCTTATAAGTTATTGTCGTGTTAATCTCGAATGCGGAAACCGCGATAAACTCGGATTATTCAACAAAACACGCATTCCTCTTCTTCTTCTGATTATAGATGTTTCTGGTGTAAACAGCGCACGATCCTTCGGACTTGATCGATTATCGTAGAACTTGACTAATAATCCTTTATCTCTTGATTCAGGTGAGAGGTATTTTTCCGGGAATATTAGATTGAAATTTTATTTGATATTCCATGCATCATTACTACATTTTTTTGTCAACGGAAATGTGTTTGTAAATGAACGGATCCTTATACTCATTGTGCACGAACTATGTAGGCGTGAAATGTCAAGGTAGTCCCTTTGTGTTTCTTAACCTTTTTATGATCTTGGCCCACTTCCCGTTTTGAAAATATTGAGTGGCGTGATACTACATTGTCGGTAAAATATATGGGCTGATTTCATATAAAGAACCTATCGGACCCAGAAACCGACCTGTGTATTTGTATTCAACGTGGATTGACAAAGTGCCCAACAGCTTTGAAAAGCAAATCAAATCATCAGTGAGTCATTGTTTTAACAAGTAGAACCCGGGATAATCATTATGAAAACTATCCCTGATGCCGGCAACGCAAAAATATGCGTTACCTGCGACAAATAAAAGCGGTATAATTCATCAATATATGTGCCGATGTGATAGTCGGTGAGAAGGTCGCACATACCAGCGTCTACAACACAGAATTCGTCAGGATGTCCCTCGGCAAATTTGAAAGAGAAATCATGATGTTCTGAAACTCCATCGTCGTAGTCTGCCAACAAACTGGATCAGTGGCCCCTTTACAAAAATTGCCTCTAGGTCTGCACCTCTCACATATTTTAAGGACCGTATTGAAAAACAATGGGTAATAAGAGGTCGAAGTACGGTCGGTCTTGTCAGGTTGGAACATTCCTATTCGATATATTTCGCGATTGCATCGCGCCCAAGGACCACCCAACTAAATAACAATATAATAATTGTATGTGTTATATTAAGGATCCAATCAAGGTTGTTATCACAACCATTTTGTACGGGCTCATACCATATGGTTCGAGCCCGATGTACACATCTCGAATTCACCTCTGCGATTGGCAATATGGGGAAGTTAATTGCATTGGGTTTTGTCCGACCAGTAAATCCACCTGGATTGTGGTAGAGATATTTGCCCGCATTGGATTCAGTAGGCTACAGCAACCAGTGATAAACTTTAACATTAAGTATTCCAAACCAACCAACCCATATTTTATAACGTTCATGTGGGTCACACACAACACTAAACAGTATCATCCTGTATGTTACGATGAAGAAATAGAATTGACGATTTCATTTTGTTTGTCTGACATACAGGTATACTTATGGTTAATCATTCGGCCAAAAAGATTCAAAACATCTTACAAAGGGCTCTCCCTCTCAAAAATGTTACAATGCATCTTTCTTCGATTTCGACACAGGATACAATACCTAGTTCGAAATATTTTGCGGAAAATAACCCGAGCTAGTTGGACGAGAGTGTTTTAATGGGAAATTGGCGAACTAAAAGCACGCGTATTTCATTTTACAGGAATTACAATAAACCGCTGCATTCATGGAAACATGCTGCAAACACCGTCGGTATTTATTTCGTGCATAGAGCGACAAAAATTCGAGATTTGACAGATTTTGTCGAATGTCAATTTGCAATGATTCGCCTTATTACATCTTCATTTTTCAATACTTCGAAATACGCAGTCGCCGGGTATCCCTTGTTGCTGCACTGTGGGACATAATACCCGTGATAATACTTATTTGCGGCCAGTCGACGTCGACGATTCGAGACTGAACAACGATGACTATCTTTTTACTATATTTTATTATTTCCTCGGGACCATCACGATGTATAGTTCCTTTCGTGCATTTTTACGTGTATTTCAAGTTGTATCGGAGATTTTCCCGATGAGCAGCATGAGGGAATAGATCTACAAATTAACTACTTGATTAGATCAGATACAGTATCGCCAATGAATCGTTAATTCATATATATTGTAGTCATAGAATCACGTATATTGGTTCGATAAGACCAACATAACAAATGTCGGTAATTCTGTAGGCCTACCCGTGCTTCATAATTACACTGGTCAACACCAGTTATTTTTAGGCAGACAAAGTAAGTGTGGTTTTGGGGGTTCTGATCTAAAGGGCACTGATTCCGAATATGACCTTTGTTTTTTTTCAAATTGGCTCTTATTTTGGAGATAACCCATGGTGCTATTTTGACCAAATCTCCAAATTTCGCTTTAATGGCTAGATAGAAAATCTGCTCAGTCGTGCTATAAAGTTTAGAAATTCAATCTACTTGTTATTATTACACACAGGAGACTCTTTTAAATCAAAATCCAGCAACAGCACTATATTTAGGGGTATTGGATATATCATAGTTATAGACTTTCACGGATACCATAAACTCCAGTCATGTATATAAGTATTTACCTATAGATACTCAAATAACGTGGCATTAATTCAATCCGTTTTACGTCAAACACTAGGGCTGGGCACAATGATTCGAGCACTCGAATCTGAATCGAGTAATTATTTTAATGATTCGAGTCGAGTAGCAAAGACGATTTTTTCGAGTACTGAAATTATACGCTCCTCGTTACTGAAAGTTATTTTACTAACGAGAATTATGGTTTAGATTATATTTTCTACTGTGTAAGCCTTGAAACCTTGATTGGCCGTATCGCAGCATACGAAACATATAGTACAAAGCTACGAGCGTTACTGGAAAAACATTTCCGAAGTCCTGATCCCCCCACAACATTGCCACAAAGTGCAATGGAACTTGTAGGATCGGAGAAATACCAAAGTATCTCTAATGTGACGGATAACAGGCATTATATTTTTTGTGGTGGCACAAAAAGGTACATTTTTGAACTTTGACATATTCCATTTTGGTGTGACGTCATAATGAGTGATACTCGAATACGCGACTCGACTCGACGCAAATACGTGATTTAGAATCGTATCACTCAGGTAGGCTACTCGATTTTGCCCAGCCCTATCAACATCCTATTGTAAATTTGAAATATTCAGTTGGAATATCATATTCATAATTTAATTCAAAGCACAATAGTTTTTCGTACGATTTTCGCCTGTAAGCAAGTTAGTGAAGTTTCTCGAAAGGTTCTAGCAATGGCTTGCCGTAATATGTTCATCTCATCTGCCCTGATATCGCTCTTTTGTTGTTTTGATGTCTTGGTGAAACGTCTGCCTGTGCTAATCAACAAGATGATCAGGAAATGTATCAAGATGTCTAAACAGGAAGTTAACTTTTATGCTCATGTTTGTTCCAAGTTTCCCATATATGCAGATACAAATTTTCGGACCAACTGTTTGTAGTTGGGTGCTTTGTGATCATCTAAAAAGTTTTGTTTACTACATCTTGGAAGAAATTGCATGCAGTGAATTCCTTCCTAATATGAAATTGGAATCTTTCATCCGTATTAGAATCTGAAATCTATCAAAGATACCAGATTTATGCTTCGCATCGGACAGGGAAACTAGGTATACCCAATTTGTTGACTTAGCGGTAAATTATCCATGTACAATTCAAAAGAAATGAGATGCATGTGAGTATTGTGTTAAGCCTTTCAGGGACAAATTTTATAGCTTTATACCCCTCTTTAATCTTGGTTGAATGATGAATTGATGCAGGAGAATATGTATTTCTGTTGTGCGAAAGTACAGTTGTTGGGCTTGACAAACTGCTTTTTTGACAAACAAATATTTCGCATCAGCTCATGTTAATATTGATAGAATAGGGTTACCATATTTTGGAATCGGGAAAGGAGGACACACACAAATTTCTGGACTTAGATAACTGGAGTAAAATCCGAAAAAATGGTAAACTTTCAACGACATTGTGGTTGGTTGACTGCAAAGAAAAAAAACGTTGCCACTTTCGTACGAGCCCCGAATTTCCTATTTAGCGTCATTTATGCCCATTTTCACTCGAATCTATACACCATCTTAGCTCTAAAAGCTGTATAGAAGGACGAATTGCCATAAAGGATGACATTTAGGCGTCCTCGGATAACATTTACAAAAACCTGCACAAGGAGGAGATATGGCAACCCTATGATAGAATCACTGAGAACTAAATGGAGGTTATGCAATTATCTATTTATGCGCAGTATAAAATTCGAAAACACTACGATTTTCTTCCTACCAAGTGAAATATTCAAGAGTAAATACAGTAATTTTGGGCTGTTTAGGGGTACAAATATCTTCTGAACAAGAGTCAATCCGGCAAAACTAATGTGATATTCGTAATCAGCAACCCCGAAAACCCCAGAAACGGCTCTCAGATGTTCCGCCAATTTTTTTTCATTTCATTGACCAGTGTTAACGATAAATTGAAATTGTGATAATCAAGCCGCCGCATCAAGAATCAAGCTTATTTAGCCATCGACATAGACAAGGTTACATTTTATCGGATCTATTCAGTTTTCACTTTTCAGTATATATGTTGGGTATCAGAGAATCAGCGAGAATCAGTTCGAGTTCTCGGTGATGAAAGGGTGAAATGTTACCGTGGCGAAGACTTAGGGCGAAGTTCGTAGAAAGCACGTTTTTTGCTGTTGTAACATGAAGGTTGAAGGTTGACGAACAAAAGCGCGATGTTATACTGTCATCTGGCGTCCATGTAGCGATGTCGATTTGTTGCTTACCGTCTTAATGCTAATTGTTATTATTTTAAGTAGTTTACCAAACAGGTTGTATTGAAAGACGCTTGGTGCCAACTGCCAATACAGATGACGACTTGATATATCATAGGCTTACCATACGTCCTCTTTTAAGAGGATTTGTCCTCTTTTTTGAAAGTGTCCTCGGAGGACGCCCTTTTGTCCTCTTTTTTGAGATTTTGTCCCTTTTTTGAAAATTTAGGTCAGATTTAGAGCAAATTGCGAGTGATAAGCCGCAAATTAGCACAGAAGTGAAGCTCCGACCTTTTTTTTTTTAGTCATCCACCTGGCAATGTGGAGAGAAAAACGGTATTTTAGCTCTGAGCGAAAAGATGACCTTTTTTTTAGTCATCGATCACACTGTGGAAAAATTCACCGGTTTTTGAGAATTCTTCTCCGGTTTTGCTAGTTTCAAATTTCTGAAAAAGTGTCCTCTTTTTAGATTTCCAAAATATGGTAAGCCTAATATATCAAGAACTTCGTTACCTCTGAGTGAAGCTCATAGTCGGGATGGTGTGAACCTCTGAAAGGTTCAGGTCCGTGTGGACGCGAACCTTTTTGAAAGGTTCTGTGTGAACAGTGAACACGAACGTGAACCTCATGACGTCACGTGAGGTCATATTGCTAATTCCGACTCTACATTTCAGTGAAGTCATAGCCTTGCCATACCTAGTGACGACTCGGGCCGCATAATGCCACAATGCTGAAGTACATATTGACGTTTTAATCGTCTACAGATGTATCAACTGGGGCAATCAATTGATAAAATCATCCCAGAAAATCAATATCTTCTGTCGCTTTGGCAACAATTTCGACGAGGACTTGCTGGGGAATACTTACGCATTAACTGCCTAGGCCAGACCGGACAATGTATTCGGCGTCTGAATATTGCTATACGTTGATATTGAGCAGAGTGTAAAACGGGATTCTATACTTGCTACTGATATTATAGCATTAACAAATTA
The DNA here is from genome assembly GCA_000444245.1 of Botryllus schlosseri. Classification (NCBI taxonomy): domain Eukaryota; kingdom Metazoa; phylum Chordata; class Ascidiacea; order Stolidobranchia; family Styelidae; genus Botryllus; species Botryllus schlosseri. The sequence goes on along the minus strand of ATSW01121818.1, from coordinate 4,014 downwards.
TACAGCAGTAGCCAATACCCGAATCGCACGGATTTGGTTTTTATGATACAATAAACATATGAAATCAAGTTTGACCCCTAGCGCCTGCTAGCTTTTTTACATCAGACATCGATATCATTTTCATTGATTGGTTGAATAAGCATCATTCGCTGACTACGACTACCTAGGTAGCCTACACACATGCAGTGTATTTCGCTCTTGATGCTGTGTGATTGCGAGTCAGGCTCACAGCCTAGAGTCACTAAATATTCACAGAGCCTAGAGTCACTAAATATTCACAAACGCAAAGCTGGATATTTCGAGCAAACTTTTGTAACAAAGCAAGTAAAATTTACGAGATGGTCAAGGTGCATGCTCGTTTAGTGTTGAAATTTTTATGCTGCCAGCGCCATGCATAGAGTGGACCGCCGTTGAAATGCAAAAAATTTCAATCAAATATGTTGTAATGAAGTGAAAATTGTAATATATGATAAAGGTTCACAGTGCAGAACCTATCAAGGTTCGTTTTTGAACGTGAACCCCTAAATTTCTGAGAAATGTCACACACAGAACGCGAACGTGAACCTCAGGTTCGCACCATCCTTAGCTCATAACGCAAAAGATTAGTTACTGACCAGCTCTGGATTAAAACGCTTCGCCAGCAACGCATTCAAATAAATCCACCAACGGTCACAACCGCACTTCATAATAAGTAGCATTTATTTTCGTGAACATTGACAATCAATCGAAAGAAACAAAACACACGGCACATCCTCAATTGCTCCACCTCAGATTCTTGAAGTCCGGCGCCGAGAAAGGGTTAATCGGTAAGTAGGCGCTTGTCTGCAACGCCACGTAATACGCTACCGAATATTCTTTGCCGCCGTCGCCTCCGTCTGTATGAACTGGCGCGGAAAGAACGCCTCGGAACGGGTATTCCGGTGTCCAAGTGCAACACGTCGACCTCTGAATGGCACAGCGTGACTGATTATGAGGGCCTTAACCAGGGTTGTATTGACTGGAGTCGCGATTTTTTAGTTGTTTTCGCAAATATGGAGAACGACTCAACTTCAGGCAATTCGTGGATTGACTCGACTGGTACTCCAGTGATTTACACATGACTCGACACTCGGATAACCAAGACAGGCATTACGTTGTAACTCCGAGAATACTCAGCTACCACATTATTAGTATTCAAGAGCTTCGTACAGAGCTTCAATATGTAATATTATATCCATATTGAAATGATCCCGAATATTTTCGGCTGACACTCGTCAAGGGCAATCGTCAGCAACTAGTAGAGAATTGGAAAGAACATTGTATATCAACAATCGTATAGACCAGCATGAAATGCGAACTCAAATAAGAGAACGTTCAATTTACTATGTTAAGCTGGTACACGAACTCCTTTCGTTGTCAACGCTTTGGCCGGTGTATCTTGATAAAGGTCGACCGCAAGGCACTCAGCAGATGTTCACCAATGGCACAATGCATGGCCTTCGATCGCTCAGCCTCGAGCTTGAGCGAATAAGTCGAGGGCGAGCTTTTCACCGGAGACGACAGATTTCGCGTCATTTCCATTTTGAGATGTCTTGGCGATTGTTACTTGTACTGGTGTAGGAATTTGTTTTCCGGCAAATATATTCGATTCGAGATTGTGCTTACAGCTTTGCGCTATTTACTGTCACGAAAATTTTAATTCACCACCAAAGACAAGTGTCATTTGTAGATTGCAAGTCACACAAGGGTAGAAGTAGTCGACTGTGCTACTCTAGTCTAGAAGCAGCCATTTTCCAAACCATATCTGAACTATATGAGCAGAAGTAGAAAGTGAGAGTCCTCAATGGCACTCAAGTTATTTCAAGAAGTACGAACCACTTACTAGGTACTTTTCAGTCCAAGGTTGTTGCCAAGAGTACCAAGAGACAGCGTTGTGAGTCACAAGTCAACTATAGTTTTGAATCGAGTCAAGTCCGAGTCATAGTGTTTACTGTTAAGTATCGAGTTCAAGTCAGGTTTAACTCATTTTTCTCATTCTAAACATGTCTATTCAAACAGATAAAGACAGTTTCAGGGCTTATTTTTCAATTATCGGTCCTGAGATATACGAGACTTGAATATGTCCGATAGAACGCGGCGGGTCCGAGTCGTGCTTAATGCCTCGAGTACAAGTCGAGTCAACGAAAAACGGTAACTCAAGTCCTTACAATCCTAATTCGGACCTACCGTTTACTACTTTCAAGTTTCACTTCAAGTAGTTTTGGCAAATCCTGAATATCACTACTTCTACTTGTAATTGGTCAGAAATTTTCGACACTATTCCGCCCGAGCAGGACAGCCGACTACCTCCAAGACCATCTTTGCTCAAAACCATACTTGGTACTGGACACAGTTTCAAAATACACGCGAAACTGATTACTCCGCAACGGCCATCGAAGGAATATACCGAGCGAAGTTTACTTGAGTGCACTGACGTAGGACATACCTTTTCACTTCTGTCCGCGGTAGACGCGATCAATTTCCATAAGGAAGGAGGCCGGTCCATGATTATCCAGCTCACCGCCTCATAGTCGACCCCGAACACGAATGTCTTATCAAAGTCGCGTTTTTCCGTCGCGTAGCTCCGCAATATGTTTCTAGACAGAAACACATCGTGAGGCCACACAATGAATACACGGCAATCAAGGTCGGATATTCTTTCATACTTCTCCATTTTGTAGTTACATAAGTTTCGTTTCAGAATTATTTATCAAATAGCTGTTTTGTTGTTACACATTCCTTCTTAACTCATCCAATCTACAATCCTAAAATGCACACAATAATTTTCGGTACGGTGGGGCACAACACATCACAAAATGTTGCCAGCTGCTGTGCTCTCGAGGCTGTGCCAGACATGAGGACCATCCAGCAGGGTTGTAATGACTCGACGCGAGTCACGATTTTCTGATGACTCGACTTGACTCGAGTCAATCTGTGTATTTACTTGACTTGGACTCGAGTCATAATAGCAGGACTCGAACCAAGTAATATGACTCAAGACCCAGACCGACATTTCCTTGTAATTTCGAAGAATAGTGAAGTAACCACACTAGCGGGATGCCGTCTATTGGTATTGGTACTTGAAAATGCGACCAGAAACTGCTAAAAGTGAGGAAAATTAGTATATTATAAATGCGAACCATTCGATATCACCAAGCGAAGTTATAAAAAGTGGGTTTAACAAAACTTTGACTGAAAACTGAGCAGTCAACACAATGACTTGGACTCGAGTCATAATAGCAGGACTCGAACTCGACCCTCTGCTCGCTGACTCGGACTTGACTCGTGGTGAATTGAAAATGACTCGAGTCCAAACTATAAAAGTGAGATTGACTTGTGACTCGGAGCCCTGTGACTTGGTTACAACCCTGGTTCTGATATACGAGACTGGTGAATAAGTCGTATAGAATGTGTCACGTCGTGTGGTTTTCTGAGTCATGCGCAACGACCGAGTGCAAGTCGAGTCAATTTCTCGAGTCTCAAAAACGGATAATAAAATCAGTCAAGTTGAGTCAATCAAAAATTGTGACTCTAGTCATTACAAGCGTGGGAGTCTCGTTCAAAAATACTCCGGTTTATTTCAATATCAATATAGCTTTCAAAATTACGTTCACGAGAAACGTTCATCAAGTTGAAGAACTTCTCGCGTGCCCCTTATCAAGAGTTAGCGGAACGATACATGTAGAATTATGCTGCAACAATGTCGGTTAGGACCAGGGTTGTAACCAAGTCACAAGGCTCCGAGTCACAAGTCAATCTTACTTTTATAGTTTTGACTCGAGTCAAGTCGAGTCATTTTCAATTCACCTCCGAGTCAAGGCCGAGTCCAAGTCATGGAGTAGAGCGCCGAGTCCGAGTCATAGCGTTTTGACCCGAGTCCGAGTCCAAGTCATTGTGTTGACCGTTCAGTTCCAAGATAATGTCGTGCGAAACCCACTTTTTACAACTTTGCTCGGTGATATCGAATGCTTCATGTTCATAATATACTTATTTTCC
>ATSW01121807.1:0-19304 GCA_000444245.1 Botryllus schlosseri | reverse complement strand
GCGGCTTCATATTCGCAATCAGCGTACAAAAATTGACTTAATAGTTATAATTTTGGCCAGAAAGCAAAAATCATGTCGACCAGTGATAGTTGCTGGCCAATTACGAGTGTCAGCCGAAAATATTCGGGTTCATTCCAATATGAATATACTATACAATAATATATTGAAGTTCTGTAGACTACTTCCAAGAAACTCTTCAAAAATCAACTGTTAGTTAAAACTATCGGATACTCAATATTGCCTGAACTTTACACGCAATATCAAGGTAACACCATATTAACACGCATATAAAATACATGCCAAATTAAAAATGTAGGATGAATGCAATGGAAAACATTCATAATTTACAGTTTTTATCAATAAGGGCGTTTCATGGTTAATCTAGGGTTACCATACGTTCTCTTTTAAGAGGATTTGTCCTCTTTTTTGACTTTTTTGAAAGAGTCCTCGGAGGACGCTTAAATGTCCTCCTTTTTTTGAAAGTGTCCTCGGAGGACGCTTAAATGTCCTCCTTTTTGAGGATTTAGGTTAAATGTACGTGAAAATTGGACTGATATATAGGAAATTAGCGTCCAAATAACGGTCCGATGGGTTTTTCAAGACTTTAGCCAGAAAAATGACCTTTTATTAGTCAACCAATGGAAAATTTCATAGAAAAAAATTTACCATTTTTCAGGATTTTACTCCAGTATTGTAAGTTTTGTAAAAGTGTCCTCTATTCAGATTCCAAAAATATGGTAACCCTGGGTTAATCTGACAGAAATATTATCACGAATAGCAGCACATTTAAACACTATCTACTTCTTCAAAAACGCTGGTACTGACGCTAACCCCATAATACCAAAATCAAAATTTCGATCCACGATATTCCACACATTCTCATCCACGTCGTAAGCCTCGATAGACAACGGGTCCTTCTTCTTCCCGACGGCGAATATTTTATTATTCACGACGCACAGCCTGAATAAGTTCCTGGACAATTTCAAAGGAGAGAGCTCAGTCCAAGTATCGGCGTCGATATTGTATGCTTCAACGTGATTCAAAAAGGTGCGATGTATCCCGCCAGCTACGTAAAGAACATCATCAAAGACAATAACGGCCGGCGTAGCTCTCTTATACCTTGCCGGTTGTATATGACTCCATTCCATTTGGTGTATCGCCAATTTACTAGCGGTATTTACGACATCGCCGTTTTCACTCCCTCCTACGCAAAATACGAAATCCGCACTAGCCGCAAGGGATGATTGATCACAGTTGACTTCCGGAGCATCAAAATCCGACCATTTGTCATCCGATTCACTGTATTTTTCGATGCATTCACCGCCGACCACTAAAATCGCCTCTCCGATCGTGACGCAACTTATCCAATCGTGGAGGTGCGTCATTTCTTGTCTGGTCTCCCACCCTTTATTCGGATCTGTGATGTCATAGCGCAATGTCTTTTTGTTTTGCAACAACACGTAGCAGTAGTTACCTAATACGCAGGACGAGTAAAATTTACGACCATCCAAATCGTCATGCAAGGGACCCAAGGATTTCGTTTCGCCGTCACTCGGGTCGCATTGTTTCAACTCCTTGTTGCTAAGGTCGAACACCAAAACGGAGTTTGGGATCTCATGGCAATGGATTCGAGCGGGTTTGGCTTTGTGATTTTGCATTTTCATCTGCGCGATGTAAAGGGCTTTCATAAATTCGTCTGAGTCGTAACAAGCCGCTTCGCATTCTGATACATGTAGACCGTAGCTTGGGCTTATTTTGTCAAAATTCAAACATGCGCTCATCTTGCTTAGATGACATCTGCGATTTTCCAAGTCGGCGTTGATCCACATCAAAATAATAGCTAGTTTCGAATCCTCCCCGTCCGCATAAGCGGAAGTGTTGTCGCAAAGCAGCTTGATCACATAGTCAACATCGAGATTTGAAAATTTCTCCTCTTTAGCAAGGAGTTCGAGATTTTCCAGTGCATATTCGTCACACGAAGTAATCAGACTTTCTAGATTGAACATGATTGCGGTTTCACGTATTTCAAAAAATGGCGCTGGCTCGAGACACCCCTGCAACGTGAGACTTACTACTTCACAGAGTTCTTCGAGTTGAAACATACTTGCCACACGGAGGATATCATTGCAGTCCAAGACCATTGCTTCGATTTTACCAGTGTACATGAAATTGACACAAAATTGCACCGCTGCGAATTTGACATCTTTCAACGTCACGGAACTATTTTGGTTCTCCATGGTGTCATGTGAAAGCATACTGTCGAAATAATTCGACGCGGCACGGATCACTAGGCGGTGGACAGGCAACGCTTGTTCGTCTACTTTGATCGTGAAGTCACATTCGATTCCGTTTTCCCTCATTTCATTTACCTTTTCCATGATTCTCATCAAATGACAGCGCTTGCGCGAGGATAATGGATTCCCCATTCTATTTCCCATTCTATATTTGCAAGGATACAAATTGGTTTTCTGGAAATTCAAATACACTCCGTGCTAATTTAGTTAATCATAAGCCAGGGACAGGTTTGTTCTAATCAAATTTCAGAAATGGACTTTTAAAGAACTTCTTGGTACAGAGCTTCAATATAGGACAGGCCTACAATATACAATCAGCCGAAAATATTCGTGTTCATTTCAATATGAATATACTATTCAAATAGCCTTTTGACTGTAATTCCAATTCAATTTCCTCACGGTAATTCAGGCTTAGGAATTGTGTAGTAAATAAGTAGGTCTACGCACCAGATCTGCATAGACCAGTGGCTCTCAAACTTTTTGTCTTCGCGGACCTCTTTGGACAGTCATGGACCGCCTGGACCCACTCATGTTTTTGTTCATATTCATGCAATCATCATTTGTCTTGTGCAAATATTAACTGTAGGCTATAGTGATAAACAGAAACAAAATGACTTAAAAAAATAACGTCGTACTGTATTACGTCGTACTGTACGTGTAGAAATTGGATAGACTTTTGATATTTCGAAATAAATCCCCAAACTGCAATTCTTTAAATACGTGGTCGTGTCTTGAGAATTCGCGCCTTCGATTTGATATGAACGAGTGCATTAAATCCATTTAAACAAAGATATGTGATAATAGTGGCTATGTATAGGCTATCACATGATAAATTGAATTTAGGCAAACATTTCGGAGCCATCGTGATTGGCCTATTACTACTCCAACTTTTCATTTTTCCACAATCCCCAACAAAACATCTCTAAACAGGAATATGTTTGTATCAGTAGGCTGTTGGCAGATTAGCTATTAAAATGAGTTTGCACAGTAGGATATTTCATCTCAGACGGCCATTCTGTTGATGTAAGTCAGTGCTTATCAACCTGAGTGACGGTTCGCACTTGTGCGAATGAAAAAAATCGCAGTGTGAATGACGAAGGTGGTGCGAATAGTGCGAATGAAAATCCCGGACGAGTGCGAATGACGAAGGTGGTGCGAATGGTGCGAATGAAAATCTCGGATGAGTGCGTCTGAAAATCTTGAATAATAATAGTTAATTTTGCTGACCTGGAATAATTCAAATAAACCTAATAGGAAATTCAAGGACAGTGTAACTTTTGTAGTTGCGACGCAATTGTAAAAAATTGTTCAACTTACGACGCACCACTAATCGTAGCTCTCACAAGCCGTCGTGAATTAATATTCCCCACTCTAATTATTGCGTAACCAAAAGCCTGGTTTGGAAGCTGGTGTAGTGGCAGACTTACACTTACAGTATATCAGCCCATCTGAGCCTACGACAGGCTGAAAAACTGACGTCAAATTGACTTCTTGCTTTCTTTCGCTAAACAATCATCATACTTTCGTGATAACTGTTCGATAAGTGCGAGGCACGATGGGATAAACTAGTGTAGGGACTAGGGGTGTGCATGTGCAATGTGCATTGAACGTGTTGAAGCCTATGAGAATCATTCATTTCGAGGCCAATCCCTTCTCCGTCGGATCACATGAAGAGTGAAGACGTAAAGTTTTGGCGAACAAACCGCTGATAAAATGCTGTACCAAAACATAAGCGTCGACAAAGCCTTGACCCAAAAATGACCGATGCTGGATGGCCAAACCAATGGATACGTTGGAGACGTTGGAGACGCTTAATACGAGCCTAAAACTGATTATCTTGATGTTTTTTTTGTTTCCTGTTTTCTTTTGCCCTTTTCATTTTACTCTAATTGAAAAGTCGATATATATATAAACCAATGGATATTGGATATGCTCCGTTGTCAACACGAAATAGTCCCGTTCTTGCAATCTGAGTAGACTAGTAGTACAACTGCAACACGCAGAGGAATTTAATTTGCTCTAATTTGAAATCGCATGTGTTAGACATATTTTGTAGAGCTGTGTTGGATAGAATTGTGAGATCGAAATCGAAATAGCAAAACAAAGTTGGGGCAACGTATCATAAGGTATAACGAGCTCTAACGTGCCTACTCTCCTTGATCGTTTTGAACCTTATTTTCCAAGACATAAGGCAAAAGCCTCAACACAAACAGGTGGGTTTGTTACCCTTTCGACATACTGGAGCCTCCCAGAACTATTTGTCAGCTCTCAAAAACGATTTCTTCCAGCAAGCATTTATCACCCGTGAAAAATACGTTATATTTGGGATAGGAGTGCAGAACAAATTTTAAGACCTGGCCATCCAAGCACTAGTAGACGTTCTTCTACAAAACCCAACAACTTGTTTGGCCGAGCAGGGTTTTAGTGAAATAGTTGAAATCAAAACGAGCGAAAAAAAGTACCCTTTTTCAAGAGACAATTGAAAGCTTAAGCTACATAGTAACCAAATGTTTCATATCTGAACAAATAAATGTTGTATTTCAATCTTCTTTTTGTATAACAATTTTCGGATAGTTTGTGCGAATGAAATTTATTGTACAAAAATGTGCCAATGAAGCTCAAAAAGATTGAAAAGCAGTGATGTAAGTCATTTAGTTTTATCAGTAATGAAGCGAACTGCCTCGTGATTTCCCCAATTAAAAATACCAATTAGGTTATCAATCATTTCGCAAATTCAGAGGTTTCGCAGACCCCAGGTTGAGAACCACTGGCATATAGACCATTCTTACAAAGGTAATGCTGGATTGGATGTTGAATATGACCACAACTGAAGCCGAACTAGGAAAATCCCAAAATTGCAGCAGAAATTCGAAAGTGCAATTTTTTCTGTTCCTTAATTGTGCTCGTTAACTCCTCACTCTTTATCGTTACAAAATTAAGACATAAGCCTACAGCACTAGTAAATTATAATTATACCTGCAAAATAGTAACAAACTAAATTTGCAGCTTTCCCTTTCCAATATGCAATAGGAAATTATGAGAAGACGTCGATATTCAAAGGAGTACCGAAGAGGCTGCCAGTTCCAGCTGATACATTACACTGTGCTGCGTTTTAAAATTAATTTTCAAAGGTCAAAGATGTTCCAACTGTTTTTGGGTCAATTTTTAGCGCTGAATTCAAAAATGAAACCAGTTTTTCTCAATCAGGGCAAGTTTTTTCTCCACGGCATACTCAATTTAACAATTATGCTAGCTTTTGGTCATTATTCTTCACAAAGAAACTAATTTCTGTTGTAGCTTAATCGGTCATGCATGTTGTCAATTTTTGCAAGATGGTATTTTTATTTGAATTCAAGGTTTTGCAATGACAGCCGTTTTAAATGCTACTAGAATATAATAACAAAGTTGAAAAAAAGGCACTTACAACTAACCAAGAAATCATAACATTGTTCGATGGCGCTCAACGTAACACAACAAGGTAGAAGTTAATATATGTTGAACTATAGGTACGTAAACACTAACATCACGAATGCGTTTTAAATGCGAAATCCTTGCCAACATCAATGTGTGAAGTGTGAAATGTCTGCTATGCTCTCAACTCAACGTATCGCACAATTCAAGCTTTTGATTCGGATACATCACCAGGAGGTTTGAGTCACCAGTCTTTTCGATGACGCGGGTCGAATCCCATCGCTGGGTAACAAGCCTGAACTTCCTGTTGCACCACGAAACGATGTCGACACACGACAAACGTTTATTACAGATGAGTCATCATTACAACGCGAGTAGTCGCTATAAGCCTATATTGCAACTAAATAAATCAGAGAACTAATCATTAGCCTCCCAATTAACAGGAGCCGAGGTTCTACTCCAGTATAACATAAACAATACTGGCGGATAGAATTCGCGAGTGATATTGGGTACCGGCGTGACAGTAGCCTAACTTAAATTTGATGATTTTGAAAAGAGGGGTCCGAGCCCCTAAACCGGAAGACGACATTGTCTTTACCTCTGAAAGAGATGTTTATATTGCCACGGGAATAATTATTTTGACCATGATGAAAATTTACCAACAAGTCGCTGCAATACTGACCAATTCAGTACAAAAATAAATATTTGGCATAGAGCCATATCTTATACCCAAAAGATCCATAGGTTCCCAACCACTGCATGAGTGAAGATAAATCGCACGAATCGCGGGAAAAAATTCAGGTAACAGCAGATTCGCGTCCCCTACTGAGAACCACCGCTGTCGGGAATGGTCTTCGTCATAATTGAAACATTTTCTATACTTTTCTTCATAACATCATTGCTAAATCCTTTTGATGGCGTCACAAATCTTAATCGCATAACGCTGAAAGCTGCAGTTTTCGAAAATTCGAAAGCAATTTGCCAAAAATCTAGACCTGATTGATGAAAACGGATAACAGTTTTGGATTCAGCATCAAAAAGAACCGATAATACTTTAGTAACCTTACAGTTAACGCAGCACAGTGTTAACGATCGGCATGCGATATTTGCTCGTAGACTGCGTATCGACACAGGTTGCACCATTATTGCGTAAACATGATAGCTGGTGGTATTGGGACTATATGCCATCACTACGATCAATAGCATTCTAGAAATGATTAACTCGATGTCAAAGTATTGATGCGTTCGTGGCAGAGGATGAACGTGTGGAAGATCAAATTGCGATATTAGCGTACCGGTACGAGTAGGCCTACTATACATAAAGAAATGCTGCCGCATGAAGCTAGTAAAAACGACCAGAAAACAACAATCTATATCAGGGGTGGGCAAACTACGGCCCGCGGGCCGCATTCGGCCTGCAACACCGTTCTGTGCGGCCCGCAAGCGTCTGAAGAGACTTTTAAAAATATTGGTGAAATACACACAAAAAATCGAATTAAGGCAGGGACTTGATTAAACTATTTCTTAGCATATTTCACCATGATAATTCTAATGCAGTGGTATTCAAACTGGGGGATGCGCCACCCTTAGGGGCGTGAAAGCATCTGAAGAGGGGTGCGAAGCTGAGCTCAACTGAAATTTTTTCACACACCGCGTGACCTACATTCAATTCATAACTATTGCTCTGTATTTAGTCGGAATACCATATTTAAAAATCTATCATCCACATTCGCAGTCTTCCGTGCCATCAAACTATCCATTAGGTTGGCTAACATCCTGGTTGCGTTTTGTGATATGATGATAAGAGGGCGCGAAATCTTTCACCATCATAAGGGGTGGAGGCGTGTCTTGAAAAGTTTGAGAAATACTGTTCTAAGGTGAATATTTCCTGTTTTTTTATGTTTAATTTCCGACGCGACACTCCGATCTCAAGGCCCACGCAGCTTGAAAAGGCTTCAACTGCTAAATATCACAGAAATCCTAAATGAGATTGACATAATTCGGATCACGAGTGTGATTTCAGATTGGCCACTCCTGTTTTAATTATTTCAGTGATGTTCTTATAAAAAACGATTCGCGCGTGTCTTAGGTATAGATTCGGTCTTTGTATAGTGCTGTGGTTCCCAACCTTTTTCGACCCATCGCCCCCTTTTCAAGGTCAACACCGATCATCGCCCCCCCCCCAAATTTAGTGTACCGAAAATTGGGCATACAAACTGTAATGACCGGCGGGTTGACTAAAAAAAAGGTCAAATTTTCGGCTCGATGTCGACACACTTTTGTAACTAAATTTCCGTGGGTTGACTAAAAATAATAAAAAAAAGGTCAGCTGTTTTGACGCGTCATCTCCCCCGTATCGCCCCCTACGCTATTTTCACCTCCCGTCGCCCCTTCGTCCATTTTCGCCCCCTGAAGCCCCCTTCGTCAGTTTCGCCCCCCTAGACCGCGAAATCGCCCCCTGGGGGGCGATATCGCCAACGTTGGGAACCACTGGTATAGTGTATATACTATGCGTAGAATTAGGGTATTTATATTTTATCTACACATAGTAGAAGCGTGTTTGAAGCTAACATGGATATGATGCTGTCAGCATTGTGTGCCCTGGAATTGAACCAAAAGTGGATTTAGTAAACAAATCGCTGCTCACAGATTTAAATTTCAATGATTTTCCAAGAATTGGGACACCCGACTTTCATCTCTATAGTTTTGACAAATTATGGTTATTGAGGTCCACCAGCCTATAAAATTTCGCCACTGCTTCTGACGCGTGTACGATATCATCAAAGCAATGTTTTTTTGTTTGTTTGAAATAAGCATATATATTATCCCCATGTCCTCACTACATAATCATACACCAATATTGCGTTTTGGTTTATAATCCCAATTTTATATAGTGCGGCCCGCCAATGGTTTCAGATGTTGAATGCGGCCCGCGGGCTCAAAAGATTGCCCACCCCTGATCTATATGAATCATTGACAACCATTAAAAATTAATGTAACATCTGTTGAGAATGTGCGTTTTCAGCTCTTGGACATTTCACTCCTATATTATGAAACCGTCTAGACCAGGAGTGACCAACAGGCGGCCATAAAACAATAATTGCGCAGCCGTCTACACATAATTAAAATTAGCGTGTTTCGGCGGCCGTCAACAGGCAATTTCAATTTACTAATTGGCTACCCCATTTGTGCACCTTACGATTTCAATATATTATTAGTAGGGCGTTTTTTTTTACCTTAAAACTCAATATTTTGACCAAATTTGACCTAACGTATGCAAACTAGGTGCTTCCCAGATAATAACAGAATTGTACTACTTATCTTCATTTCTGGTTGGAACTGTATTTCCTTACGTAGTAGTTTGGCCTGAAAAAAAAAACTCTTTGGCCTCAAAAACTGACAAATATTTCCATGAAAAAAAACTTTATTTTAGCGCAATTTGGCCCTATGAAGAATTCCAGTAGTTACATTACGCATTATGGTAGAAATAATTTTAAAAAATTGTAGTACAACGAAATAAGATACTTTCCTACATCCTCGAGTAGAAAGTGTCTGTCCTTACTAAGTAGCTTGCCAAGAATGGAGGAAGAACGTTCAACAGCAGCAGTTGTTGGCTGACAACACTGAAGTTGTGCGTACGCTGCTGGTGACAAACCGCGTTGCTTCATTCTTGCAATGGTGTCCACATCACAATTTTTCATCATGCGCTTCTTGATATAAGAACCATGCAATGCCCATTGCCCGAACGCAGTCTTGCTTCAGTTGGGATATTGCGGTATGTTGAGCATAACATCATATCAACGTATTTGTTTCATTTGAATGTTTATGACTCACAATGAGCAGACAATGGGCTGTCTACAACAGCAGGCCTATAAAGTAGGCTACAAACTGTACAATGTCAAATGATAAGTTCATCGACAGTGCAAAATCTACGATACAAACGAAATGCAAGTTGCAAAAAAGTTTTAGCCTGGTTAACAATTTTAACATTTTTTGGCCTAACGCTACAATTTTGACCTATAATTTTTACTTTTTTTTACATGTCAAAAACAAAAAATCGCCCTAATTATTAGAGTCCTTGCAATCTGAGCCGCTCAATCATTGCTCATTAGAAATCTGATCAACTGGGCTGAGAAAGGATAAATATTTGAAAGTAAAATATGCAAGAACCATAATGTTATCGAAGAAATTCATGCACGAAGTTGAAAAAAATTCGCGCTCATCGCGACTAGACGACCCGTACCGATAACTTTTCATAACATTTGAATATTACATTCGATTTCGGTTTGTATCGTAAGCGTGCGAGGGCGTTCTGCTTCTACAATTAAAATCTTTCATGTGCAAGGTAATTCACAAGAAAACAGTGATGGCACAGAACACACCAATGGCTGTCCGCGATGCGAAGTGCTGGTTCATTACAACTGTCCGATGAAATTTGGCCGAACGCTGTATATGAAATCGATGTGCCGCCGTGAATGGCAAAAAGGTTGCAGTTACTGGCCACAGGTTTTTCTGTGACCTGCCACAAATATCTCGTGGCCGGCCATGAAAAAGCGTTGTCTCGTGGCCGGCCGCAGTGAATTTCATGGCCAGTTCAAGATTTTTGCACGTCTCAGTTGGATCAAAATCCATTCTTTTCATCCACCTTGACAATACTCGAGTAGATCTTCTTTACTTGCACTATGAACTTCGCGGCTAGGTTTGTAGACAGCTTTCACTAATATTGCACGCACGTAGCCTACTTAATTACATTACCACTTAACTTGATTGAGTAATTCGGGGATGGGTCCAAAATTACCACGGAATCTACAAATTTTTACCTTTTCTGCTCGCTGCAGTAGTGAATTTAATTCTCTCTGACTATTGAAAAATTACTCTGTGGCGATGCGTTGTATACTAACACCGAAACATGTGTTCTGTAAACTTGCTAGATAGTTGATAGAGTATAATATTAGTTCGTCCATCTTATTGCTTAGTAAGACAAACGACTTGGTATTAGAACTGATGTCCATATCGCTTCTCCGCCAGGCGCTCAACGCACTGGGATTGTATGTATGTATGTATAAGGGGTTTTATGATGCTCGACTACTATAGGGTTTTGTGCACCAAGCCACTGGGATTGCGTGGAGAGATAAAACGGTGGTGCAGACTCGAAAAGCTTCGCATCTCCATCGCTCAATTCCATCAGTGATGCAAACGAAGATAATATGCCTCCCTAACCTCCTTCCTTTTCTACCTAAAGAAACCCTCATATTTTGCTTCAAAACGTTCGTTTATTGATATTCCGTTACAAATTTCACAAAATCCAAAGCTATTGAAGATCTGATTACAACCATTCATCTACAAATAGTTAAACGCAATGGATCGAATGCATTCTTTTCACAAAAAAGAAGCCCCCAGCGAGGCATGATAGATCGGATAGATGCACTAGGGCAGTGGTTCTCAACTTATTTGTCTCCGAGGACCCCTTTCGGACCGTCATGGAAGTCGCGGACCCCCACGAAGTTTAGTTCAAATTTAGCTCAATTATCGTGCAATCGTCATCTGTCTTGTGCAAATGATAACTGTAGGCTTAGTAACAGCAACAAATTGACTTTTCTTGAAAATAAGATAATATTGTTCATGTAAAAATTGGGTTGACTTATGTTATTTCAAAGCGATTTATGCAACTGCATTTTTTGAAATAAGTGGGCGTGTCTTGAAAATCCGGTCCTATGATTTGATATGAGCCAGTGCCGAAAATCCATTTCCACAAATATATTAGGTGGTGGCGAATGTAATTATAACGCTTAACGCTTCCGTCGACACATTTGGGTATGATTGCAACAAATATGCCACCAAAATTGACAAACAATTTTTTATAATGAACATATAACGCCAAGCCTGGTCATTTCTACCTAGCAGCTTATCTTGACGTTATTATGGAAAACGTGCTCATGTATATCAAACGAGAAAATTGATTTTTGTAAATGTTCCGAAGTCACCGTGATTCACCTTACTCGTCCAATTTTTTTCCACAGTCCCCAACAAAACATCTCTAAACAGCAAAATGTTTGTATCAGTAGGCTATCGACAATTTAGCTAAAAATGAGTATGCACACTAGGATATTTCATCACAGATTGCCAATCTGTTGATGTGAGCTCTGAAGTTTTACTACTGATGAAGCGAAACTGCCTCGTGATTTTCTGAATTAAAAAAAATACAAATTAGGTTATCGACTATTTTGAGGCTTCCGGGCCCCCTGAAAATGCTTGTCGGACCCCCGTTGGAGAACCACTGCACTGGGGCGATAAGTATCTGCACTGCATTCTGATGTTGTACCATAGTGAACGATTGGAACGCGTTTCTGTCATCAAGTTTTGTCTCTGAACAGCTGGAGGAAACATTCCATTGTTCCTTGCATCGACCGCAAATACATCATGGCTAGGGTTGCATTCAAAACGAATGGTTGTTTAAAACACCTTAATTAAAACATGTTTCATACAGTGTTTTAAACACAGGCATTTTTATTTAAAAAAAAATTAAGTTGTATAATTATGCCATAATCGTATAAATACTTTTCGAAAACCTATTGTATGAGCCTACGGACTACTACCACCCTATAGCCGACGTATACGAAATGGGATGGTTGGAAACCGCAAAATAGTCGATTCAACAGCTATAGTACGAAGATGTTTCGTCAAAAAAGCTACATTTACCCTATATTTTCCATTGTGAATGTCAATCCACTATGACGTCACAATTGAATATTGATGACATCATGGCTTAAAACAAACAAACAAGGACCTTGTTTTAAACATGTTTGTTTTAAATTGATTTTCGTTTAAAACACTTCAAAACATGTTTGAAGCAGTGTTTTAAACAGAGGCTTTAAAAAAAATGTGGTATTTGAAGTTGAATAATGATGCCGTAATTGGTTAAATACTTTTCAAAAACATGTTGTATGAGCCTACGGACGACCATTACTATCCGATATAGCAGACGTGTACGATAGGGGATGGTTGGAACTCTCGGTTCAACAACTATAGTACGTATAGATCAGGGGTGGACAAACTATAACCCACGGGCCGCATGCGGCCCGCGAAAGCCTCAAGAAACGTTGTAAGAATATTGATAAAATGCTTACTAAAAATCAAATTACTTGGGTACTTGATTAAACTCTTTATTATATTTCAACATGATAATGATAAGTTATATTCTTACCACAGTATTAATATATTTCATTGATGACGCGATAGCCCGATCTCGAGGCCCATGTATTTTGAAGGGATTCAATTGCTAAACATCACAGAAAGTGAAACGTAAACGAATTAATTCGGAGCATGAGTGTGATTTTAGATTGGCAACACGAGCAATTTTATTGCTTTGAGTGCTGTACTTGGAAAAACCGATTCGCAAGTGTGTTAGATAGATTCGTTCTTTGTGTGTGTAGAAGTATTTATATTTATAATTCATATATTGTAGAAGCATATTTAAAGGTAACATGGTTATGATGCTGTCAGCATTGTTTGTCCTGGAGATAAACCAAAAGTACGATCAGAAAATCTATGAACAGATCGCTGCTCAAAGACTCAAAATTTACATCGAGGTCTGAGAATCAGGATAACCGACTTTTATCCCTAATTTTGGCAATGAGGACAACCAGCTTATAAATTATAGTCATTGTTTTTGGCGCGTGTATGTACGTTATCATCAAATCAATGTTTGGTTCGTTATAAATATACAAATACACATATATTATTTCCTTGCTGTCGGTCACTATATATTTGAATAACAATTGGATTTTTGCCTCGTATCCCAATGTTATATAGTGCGGCCCGCGAACGGATTCAAATGTTGAGTGCGGCCCGCGAGCTAAAAAGTTTGCCCACCCCTGACCTACATCGTATTGAATCGTCTATGCAACTCAGAGGTGGTCAGTAACGAAGTACTTCTACTTTTTTNAAGTACTCNANTAGTTTTCCGCTACTTGGNTACTTACTCAAGTAGATCTAATTTCNCGCTACTTCTACTTCGNAATATTTTGTGATCTACTTACTNACTTTTCGCTATTTNCAGTTTGTCAAGTAGAAGTAGTTTAATCCTNCAATCAGANAGATAGCCTGAGGAATTTNGGGGCTGTTTTCACGGAGTATCAACATTTAATTTTCNTAAAAGTTGAGTAAAGTCAAGAATTTTCGTCCCGCTTCGCGCACAGTAGACTTTAGACCAGGGGTTCTCAGCCATTTCTTGGCCGTGGCCCATTTTCCAGTTTAAAAATGTGCTATGGCCCACCTGATATCTTAGAGTCATAATCCTCTTTAATGCGTGGTCATGGACACCGCTGATATGGCTATTTCTGTAAAATGTGCGCATTTTTCTCTAACTGATGATATTTAAATCTCAATCTTGCGGATCGCGCGAAGCGTAAAAAAATTTCAAGTTGAATAAATATCCTTCAACAAACGACCAACGAAATAATCTTGGGCCCCTTCGAGTTCCCTCAATTTGGGGTGTAGGTGCGGCAGTTACGGCCCAGTTAAATCATAAGCTAAAACTCCTAAGTAGATTATTTTCGTCCGCTGCTCCATTCGCGTCATGAAACACAATGATCAGATCCCCGCACTGTGTGATTGGGACTTCAGTGATGCTATTGTAGGGAATATTATAATCATTTTGGGCCATCATCAAACAATTCATTGGTGAATGGGGTATACTACAGAGAAGTGAGGTGAAGAAAGGAATATTCAATCCAATGCTACAATCAATTTCTGTGACTCTTTCATTATGTACAATGATTTTCAGGCCGGGCATTTTAAACCGACTTCAAAAATTAATGCGCTCCGATAAATCCTCCATCCATTAAGATTCGTTGGGGTGGTGCAGTATACCTCCGCCAGAAGTTGCTAATAATTTGCAATTATGGCCATTTTAGCTTACAATAATGCGGCCTGCCGAAGTACAGTAAATCTGTACATCAATTGCACTTCGTTGCGAGTTCATTGCAGGCCCCTTACAACGGCATACGACATATGACCCTGCCGGAATACTTGGTTACTTCAGCATTATCTTCCAGTTATTATAGGCTTGAAATTATTGTAGTTGCTGCTAGCCGTAGGTTGTCATAACCAGTAGAAAAAGCCACCGTTTCTCCCTTAAGTTTTCAAATTGTACATGCTGACTTCATACGTGCCACTACGTCTAATCAGAGTCGGATGAAAAGCTTTATGTAGCCTACGTATAATTAGATAATACGAATATATTTTTTGCGAATAACGTAAGAAATATAACTAAACTTAAATTAATTCTGAAATTTTCTAAATAGCTCTGTGGCCCACCTCAAAATGCTCTGTGGCCCACCAGTGGGCCATGGCCCACCCTTTGAGAACCCCTGCTTTAGACTAATATGATTTCACGAACGTATCAATGAATATAATTTAGGTAACGGGTTGCGTGGTTCCGTTCGCACCGCATTGTCGCCCATATGAAATATTTCATCACAGTAAATATGACCCATCAAAGCGTCTGAAACTACCGTTTCGCAATCCAGCATTTACCCATCATATCGTAATCTAGCAGCCCATGGCATGTCCTAATCTGGAAAAGTGGACTATGACTGTTTTTTTAAGTTTAAGACCTGTTTTAGCAGACCACTGCTGAAACTTTCTGGACAAAGGACATGAAATATATTGTCCGTTTTTTAGAAGTAGTATTTCTATTTCTATTTCAATTCCCAGTATCATACTTAAAGTTCTAATTAGTCACAGTTCTTTTGTCTGGAGAAAATACATGTTGAAGTATAAAAGCAAGTGTAGTGTAATGCCTCTATTTTTCGAAAATATAGCGACACTATATGGCATTTTTATGATCAGCAATATTTTTTATTAGCGTTTACTAATCGCGGAAACTGTGAACACCGTATACGACACAACTTTTCCGTATTGCTCTTCGACCAATACTACGGGCCTTATAATAGGGGGGATGGCGCCATACCATGATATTTTTTAAATCGAGTTGTTCGAGAAAACGGATGATTAGCATCGCATTTCCATAGCAATGCTATCATTTTCATTCCATGATGCGCACTAATGCTTATGCTGTCGAAAATTTGAATCTCCTGGGATGCATCAATATGAATCAAGCTCTGCACCTTTCGCATAGGTAAATTTGCAGCTTTTGACAGTCCATTTCAACGAATTACGATCTTTTTCACAACTACTTACATACTTGAGTAGATTTGAAGTCAGTTACTTCTACTTATATACTTTAAGTAGTTTTAAACTGCTTTTAAAATAAGTACTTCTACTCGAACTTGAGTAGATTTTTGCGTCACTACTTCTACTTCTACTTGAGTAGCTTTCTTGACTACTTTGACCACCTCTGATGCAACTTGTTTAGGACGTCCATAGGTCATGCGTCGTTTAGGACGCAGGTATCACGTCCGACGCATGTCTGTGTCCATTAATCGTTCATATATCCGGTTCGGACCTTGCCTCGGGGTATTTAGAACACATGTATCAGCACCGGAGCATGTCCGGATAAAAAGAGTGCGCAAAAATCAGGTCTGAGGCATGTCTGGCGCAGCACAAACCTATTTCAGACACGATGTCCGAGTGAAAACAGAGTCCGAACTCACCCCAGGCATGATGTCCGAATAACTCCCTCCAGACGCGATGTCCCAGTGGCAACACAGTCCAACACATCAGACATGAGGTACGAACACGCCCTAGACACGATGTCCAAATGGCAACACATTCCGAACACACCCTAGGCACGATGTCCGAGTTGCAAAACTGTCCGAACGCACCCAAGACATGATGTCCGAATACACCCCAGACACGATGTCCGAGGGGCAAAACAGTCCGAACTCACCCCAGACACGATGTTTGAATGGCAACACATTCCAAACACACCCCAGGCATGATGTCCGAACACCCCTGACACGATGTCCAAGTGACAATACAATCCGAACACACCGCAGGCATGATATCCGAACACCCCCATACACGATGTCCGAGTGGCAGCACAGTCGTAACACCCCAGACATGATGTCCGAACACGCCCTAGACACGATGTCCGAATGGCAACACATTGCGAACACAGCCTAGGCACGATATCCGAGTTGCCAAACTGTCCAAACACACCCAAGACACGATGTCCCGAACACACCCCAGACACGATGTCCGAGGGGAAAAACAATCCGAACTCACCCCAGATACGATGTCCTAATGGCAACACAGTCCGAAAACACCCCAGACATGTCGCCCGAACTCACACCTGACTCGATGTCCGAGCACGCCCTACTAGTACTGCTTTTCCATGTGCAAATGAAGTGTGCTCTTAAAACTGCAATTTCATCACTTTACAGTTTCAAAACCAAAATCAAACCGCTATGAACGAATTCTCCTTGAAGCAAACTTTCATTTAACATCGTTTTTTCCAAAATATTTTAATATGATTTTGAGCAATCCGCTGTCTAAATCGTGTAACGCCTGACTGATTTTAGATTTCACCCTCAATTTAACCTTTGACCCTAAACTCCAGAGTATTAAATTTCACTTGGAAATATAGACGATAAGACAAGCTTCAGATAAATCCAAGTCCGGTATCTCAACTGTCGTCCAACATCTAGCTACACCTTCTTGAATATTTCAATAATAAAACCTGAGATGTGCAGACCCGAAATGAGCAGAAAATTGTCAATTTTCAAAGTGACGTAACTTTTGACCCGAAAGTCCAATTTTCATAAAATAAAGTTCATCCTGTTTAGAATAAGCTCATCTCTGCGTGTACCAAATTTCATGAGATTTGAAGAGGTGGTGATGTGAACATCGTTTGTCTGTAAATGGAATTGCCCAAGAGGACGTATGGTAACCCTACCTAAATGAGATATTAGAAAGACCCATAACTACTGACTCACGTTAGGTGAACCTGTTGATCTCGATATGTCATACCATGTGGTGCCGATAAGTAGCCTAGTAACGCTGGCTATGTAGGCCTATCTACAAAATATATCAGAATCTGCCAGTGACTTCAACACCAATGTTCACTCTAATTTTTGACGAGTCTGCGCACACTCACCAGCCCACTGTGTGCAGACCCTTGGAGAACAGTGCGTAACGACTAAAAAAAGGTCATCAATCCGGAATTTTTGTGCGCAACTTAGATTTTCTGTGCGCAGAGACTGTGTCAGCACTGCGCATTTGCGCACGCGTGCGCAGTGCGCAGCTTAGAGGGAACATTATGTTCAACACCTATATTCATCATTAACGAAATTGTAGGATGTTGTAGCAGACCACTATGGTCCCTAATCCAATGTCCCTAGGCAGGACCGTAACTGCCGCACCCAAACCCCCCAATTGGGGTGGGGGTGGGGCGAGCTCGGAGGGGGCCCAAAATTATTTCGTGAATTAGCATAAATTATAGAGTATTTTTTTAAAATTTATGCAGCATTTTCAAATTTCAAGTTGCCAAATATCTTGATTATTGGGTACTCTTCCCCCAAGGAAAAATACGCAAGATTTATAGAAATGGGCATATCGGCGGTGGCCATTACCGTGCCACGACGCACCAAGACGTTAAGTTTTAGGCCACGTAGCATGCGACTCCAAGAAGTGTGCCAGAACGATCGGCAGCGAGAAAACCTTGGCCGAAAAGGACTGCCCTTATGCTAACCGCCGAAAAGGACTTCCCTTATGCTGACCGAAAACTTCGTTATATATATATATACAAAATACGTATAGGTTTGACGTTTGATTGTCCATAGGCGCCTAAATGAATGGCGCCGAATGTTCCTGTATTGGTAATCTAAACCCCACAAGACAAATATACCATCGCGCAGGGAAAAATTATATGCCAATGAAGAAATACCAATTTGAAATTCTGTGCGTCTTTTAGCTCAGTACGTTCATGCGATTCTTTATTTTTTGGTATAGCAGACTAAGGGTAACGAAATAACATTATATAACGAAGTCCTACCCACGGGTCCGCCCGCCCGAAGATGTTTAATTATTATTTACGGGCCCTACAGTTTCCAAGACACCTCACTCAGATCTGCTGGTAAATCTGATTACGTGAGCAGAGAGGCCAAAAAATTGATAGCAATATATATGCAATTTCCGATCTTATTGACCCATTTATCATGAATTATCGAAAAATTTCGCGCTTCGCGCTTGCTCACTAAATAGTACAAGTAATTTCGAAGCGAACAGCGTGATGGGGGGTTGGTTTATCACCCTACGGGAGCCCAAGACCCAAGTTTTTTTGGGGCCTGACGAAGTGCTGTTTCGTTCCTGCCAACGGGTATGCGCCCGAAGGTGTTCAGTAATATTGAGGGGTCATACCCTTTAAACCATACTCAGCTCTACCGGTAAATCTGATTACGAGAGCAGAGAGATAGGAAAAAAATTGATAGCAATATGCAATTCCCGATCATATTAACCGATTCAATCATGAATTATAGAAATTTTTCTCGCTTCGCGCGTTTAGGCGAGTAAAACGTACTCACAAAACGGACAGCGAATGTATATGATAAGTAGCGGTAAACAGTGTTTAGCATGAGGGGGGTCTGGGGGGCCCAGAAGTCCGATTTATCACCATATGGGGACCCAAGATCAACG
>ATSW01121776.1:0-17143 GCA_000444245.1 Botryllus schlosseri | reverse complement strand
GATTACGCATGCGAGGTACGTAGGTTGCGTAATCGCACCATGTTAATAGACACTGAACAGGTTTGAAAGTAAACGAATTTTCGGTTCAGTTTATGCAGCCTACGGTTTTTGTCCATGCAGTAACATTACAAAGTAGGTTTTGTGTTCTGAATTGCAAGCATCATTTCGCGGGCCGCATTTGGACTGCGGGCCACACTTTGCCTAGGTCTGCGACAGGGCATTGTATCACTGCGGTGTAATTTTCGGTGGTTTGTTAGCCGACAAATGACGCGGCTGAATCGTATGTGCCTCATCTGTTCATTGCTTCTCTGCGTTTCACCTCTCCTTTCGAGCAATTTTTTGTTACAATCCGTGGTTTTGGATGTAAAAATGTTTTAAATTCAGTTTTTCATGAACATCGATTGAAAATACCCATAAATATTAGTGTTACAGGCCTAATAATTGAAGGTTTTCAGTACTTTCTTTTATAGTCATCCGGACTACTGGCAGGGCACTGCCTCACTTTTCTCCCCTGACCGCACGTCACTGATTGGTGTAGCCTGTATAGATAGCTACGAACTGCGATAACGCACCCCACGTACCTTGATATCAATAGGTTATTAGCTCTGGATAGCCTCTGGAAGCTCAAATCCGAAGCCGTTGCACTATTCCATATTTATATTTGAATAAAAAGATGAAATTACAAAATCTGCATGTAATGTCTCTTTTGTTCATATGCATTAACAGGCTAATGGGCTAAGATTAGCACGTCATTCCAATGTGTGGCCTGCATCTCCCCTCTACTAGATGCTTACTAAGCCACACAATTATTTAGTTGGTGCCGTAGCCTTTATTGATTTGGCTCCGACATATGTAATGCATGCATTCAAAAAGAAAATAAGTAGAAATGATTTGCACTGTACACGTTGTACAAATACGTACCGTTGATATAGGCCTGCGTGCACAATAAATGACGAACGTCGACGTGTGGATTTGATTTTGAAAGAACTAAATTTAAGGATTGTGGCCGGAGATGGACTTGAGATTTATTCTGAAATGAATTAGAATAGGAATTCTTCATTGAATTCGGGCAATTATCGGATTTGGTTTTGGATGTGAGCATGACAAAAATTATTGCGGGATTCGGAATTGAAGATATGAAATCCACTCATCTCTATTGTTCAGGCAGTGCTACTGATAAATTTAATACGTGCCACAAGAAGGAATTTCGCAAAACAGACCCGTGAAGGACTTCTGACAGACACAAGTAACCAACGAGGAATATTTCAAGGCAATCGCAAGCTGTTCCGGGTATGGAAACGCAGCCATCGCAGAAATTTGGCGATTGACATTCTCCAAATAGTCGATCATAAACGTCCAAAATCGCAAAACCTCAGTTATCTGCTCTTTATCGGGAATATGATTCCGTAATGATGTTATCGGGCTTTCTCCATTTTGGAAGTTTCCGTTTGCAGCGTCCCACAGGGAGTAAAGGCTGTCATGAGCTGTCTCCGAGGTATGCAATCGGGTGAGGGCGCAGAATCCGGCCTCGCACGGATGTTGGTGGCAGAAAAATGAGCGAAGAAGGTTCACGATGTCGAATACGTCTGGTCTGCGGAAGGCGTGGGCTGAATAGAATTAATGGGTTGTTTCTGTTTAGTTCACATTTATAGACATTAGAATTCTGTTCAGATGTCATTGAGATAGTAACATAGTCGCAGGGTTGTAATGACTCTAGTCCGACTCGAGTCACGATTTTCTGATGACTCGACTTGACTCGAGTCACGATTTTCTGATGACTCGAGTCATTTTCTCAATATACGGAAATGAATCGACCCGACTTCAGTCAATCTGGGTAATAACTCGACTTGGACTCGAGTCATTGCGCATGACTCGAACCAAGTCGTATGACTCGAGATTCAGACGGCCAGGACCGACACTTCATTGTAATTTCGAAGAATAGTAACGGAACCACACCATTGGGATTTCGTCTATTGGTAGTGGTACTTGAAAATGCTACCAGAAACTTCTAAAAATGAGGAAAATTAGTATATTATCAGTGCAAACCACTCAATATCAACAAACAGAGGTATGAAAAGTGGTTTTAACAAGACTTTATCTGGAAACGGAGCAGTTGACACAATGCCTTGGACTCGGACTCGAGTCATAATACCATGACCCGGACTTGACCCTCTACTCGCTGACTTGGACTCGGACTTGACTCGATGGTGAATTGAAAATGACTCGACTTGACTCGAGTCAAAACTATAAAAGTGAGATTGACGTGTGACTCGAAGCCTTGTGACTTAGTTACAACCCTGCATAATCGACACAACTGGAATCATGAAGCATTCAATATGCTACAGAAATATAAGACTATTATACAGTAAAAACACTAATACAGTATACATTTTAAGTCACTGGTTCGTTCTGCAACTTTCTGAGCGTGACTAAAATATGAGTTTTATTACCATCTCCTGCCCAACCATCACTCACACGACGAAGGAAATGCATGGACTAGAGTAGGGTACATCATTGGTTTCCACACGCTTTCTATAGTCAAGAACTTCTTACAGGAAATTTGGAAGCTTAAGACCCATGAAACATTAACATTGGCGGATCATTTCACAAAACAAATCTCTAAACTACAATAGACGCCCTTAACATGTGACATGTTGTTGTAATAAGCACTATATAAGTCGTTTGCTGTTCCAGGGCGCCAGCATTCTACCGTTGTCTGTGATGGAAAATCAATGATATGTTGAGTTGAACATTAGGACGTCGACAAAAGTTTTCTTGTCGTGACATACATTAGTTCTGCAGAACTCATTTGAGACAGAAATTATGAATATGGTGGATTGGTGGTCTTAGCGCAGTCTCCTGCTTTGCCTCAAAACGGTTTTCCTGATTCTAAATAAAGATATACAATGACACATAGTTTAAATATACATCATTGGGCGATTGTCCACAATCTTGACAACCGCTATATATACAAATTGTGGGCCTATAAGCAGGGTTGCCATACCGTCCTTATTTCTAAGATTTGTCCTTAATTTGAAGGGCTACGTCTTAGAAAACTTAACCGTCCTTATTTCTAAGAAATGTCCTTATTTTCGACTTGCGTCCTTATTTTGTTTTATTTTCAACCGCTACAGAACTTCGATCGTTTTCTGGTATCTGTGTTGCATAATATTCTAAAAGTATGCTTTTTCGCCGAGATTTTATGACATCATAAATGAAAGGAACTCTCGTGACGTACACACCACAAGATTTGACTTCAAAGTGGTGAGATAGCTAGGGGAGTGAGTGGTGGTATCGCAGTTTCGTCTGTACCAAGCTACCGCAGCGGACGTCATTTTAGCAGTAAACGGCAGTACCAGGTTCCTGCTGTTTGGTGTACAACAGACTAAGCTCAAGCTGTGGGGAAGGCAGCATTTATTGTGTGGTGAAAAAAGACGCAGTGCTGTCGACACATTGGTTAAAAAGTAGTAACGCTATAAATCATTGGTATTTTTTTTTTCAAATTATATTGCACTGCAGTTTTTGCTACAAATAAGGCTAAATCTGATTAGTTTAAATGAACAGGCGTAAAAAAGTTTTTCGTCGCGATTATGAGAGAGAATCAAAAGGTTTCTAACGAAACTTGAAGGGCGAGTGTTTTGCACATAGCAATATCTGCAATTGTGACATTAACCTGGAGGCCATATGAAAGACTGCTATTTCAACTCACATTGATGCCCCGAAACACAAGAAGTGTGTCATGATGATTAATTTGAGCCAGTCGATGAATAATTTTTCCACAAGTCGATCAGCACCAACGACCACAGACTACAAGGCAGCTGCTGCTGATGGTACTTCACGTACCTGGGCATTCCATACTGTCAAACACCAGCAATCATTCATCCCCATCGATTGCACATCGCAATTGTTCAAAGCAATATTCCCCGATGTCAACATTGCAAATAAGTTTTCTTCGGCCGGACCAAGACTACAAACATTGTTACTGGAGTTTTTGCTCCATCCGCTCAAAAATGATTTTGTCTAAACTTGGTGCACGGCCTTCTTCCATCTATTGTTGACGCCTCCAACGAGGTGAAGGTGAAATTTGGTTTATAACACTAGGGGAGGGGAGCAAGACTAACGGTGGTATTTTTTTGGGCGGAGGGGGGGGGGCTGACGAAGTGCTGTTTTGGCACTGATTAAAGGTAAACCTAGACATGAGCTGTCGTGAGATCCAATTAAACACTTTCTAATAAAAAGGAGTTGCTGGAGCAAAATATTTCTAGTGAAAAGTATGGAATGTGATATGCCATGGCTCGTATAGATATACAAAAGTGTGCACAAAAATGCTTTTTCATGCTAATCTAAATTTTCGACTGTCCTTATTTTTGGGTCCATGTCGATGGCAACCCTGCCTATAAGTATGGAACTCACTTTTCGCGAGGAACTCCAAGGAGTAAGAGTTAATGGCTCCTCTAACTATTATTTCACTATCCCATGTCCAAATGTCGGAGTTGATCAGTGGACCAGTTGGTCCAATCAGAAGCTGGTGAGATATAATCAAATCTGAAAAATACAAAGCAACTAAATAACAAGTTTACTGGATCTGTAAAATTAGGAACGAAAGAGCAACTTCGGTGCTTCACTACAGAGTCGTAAGTCATCGGTTCGAATAGGATCAGGGTTAGGCTGCGTCGGATCACGTGCGGGATCGACTAAGAGAGATGTTGTGGGGTTAAATCGGTCAAAAGTTCGGAAACATGTACAGATTGGCAGGCTCAATTGCGGCTCCAATCCCGCTGTAATCTTACTTTCGTTTTGGGGTCAAACCTGTCACGTTGGGGTAGGGTTCGGATCCAATTTACATGTTGCAATTGAACATCTGCTCGAGAGCTTCATTGTTTCAACCTGCTACTCGCCGTGTAGAGGGCCTGTGATTATCTATATGGTAGGCCATCTCAGACACACCAGCGATTACCTGCTCGTGCCTTATTTGAGGATGAGTTTCATTTTATTCAGTACGCACAGTTTGGAGAGACAATAGCTTTCACAAGTGGGAAAATGTGAAGGTAATAGTGTCGAAGATGAAGTGAGAATCTTCGACCATCAGCATATTCCTGAATGATGTACAGGGAGACACTTTCGTCTTGTGTACTGGGTGATATTTCTAAGAGTAGCCTATCTGGCGACGAAAATTTGAAGTCGCTCAAAATGAGAAACAATTTTGGCACCCGATAATTTGACGCGACTGTATCTTATGATACCAGAACCTTAAATTGTGGTAGGTAGGCGTATGGTACGGTGTACGGTACTCGTGCTCAACCACTAGATATATTTGTGTGTCAAGCTTATTACCGCCTTATCGGCACCGTACTGTCGTCGTTGTTACGTCGTCGGTTGAGCGCCGATACCACCCCCCTGCATTCAAAGAAATCGAAAATGTATCCTGAGGATGCCCAGATATCCTACTTTTCAACAATTTGTCCTCCTTTATAGCGGAAGCCGTACTTCGACGGTAGTGACGTCAAGGTTGACTGAAAAAAGGTCAACGCCAACCAATTTTACGGGGGAGCTGGTTTTTCGTGAATTGAGTCGAAAAATGACCCAATAATATTTTCCGTAACAATTTATAAATTGCCTGTTGTCTCATCTCCTATCATAACGTTTGTAATTTGTAAATGTCTCCTCTTTTTCGGGTCTCAAAATATGGTAACCACAATAAAGTAAAACATATTATGACTGGAAGGAGACTAATCTTTTGAACTTGAAATAATCAAGTCAGACTTTCAAGTATTATTTTACTAATATATTGGGAGATATTGTAGGACAGTGGTTCTCAACCAGGGTGCCTCCGAGTCCTGGGGTGACGATTGAATTAGCGAAAATGTGATATTGCGGGTTGACGTCAACATAGTAGGGTATAACAAAAATCAAAGACATTAAAATTCTGAGTAGCATTTGAGAATCTGGTTACTGAAAAAGTCATCACTGGTAAGTGGGCCATGACATTGAGGCTTGTCCGTAAGTGCGGCCTTCTAGTTGACACAGTCATAATGTGGAGCTGAACGCAAACAATGATAAGACGTTGGTATTCGGCATTTCAATAATAATCAGCTTCAAAAATATTTCACCTAGGTTACTGGAAGAGCTTGGGACGCGAACTATTATCCTTTTAGAGGTTGCCGCTAGGTCAAGACAGTAGAGAACAACCGTCGTTGGAGTTTTCAATACCAATGGATGTAGTCATAAAGTCCTATTCTTGAAGAATACTGTACAAATGACTTACCATGCTCAGTAATATTCCTTTGGATAGTGTGTATCATCGCTGAGATATCTCTCTGAATGATTTCAAACGAGAGTGATAACGGACCCGCCACTGGAGAAAATAGTTATGATCAGATTAAAATATTAAAGATGAACAAACAAAATATGGTAGATAGATATGAATGGACAGGTTATACCTAAACATTCACAATTTTCACGTCATAAAATAAAAGCAGATAAGTATTATAAATATCATTGATACCTCGTTCGTTGAGCATTTCCAAACCACCAACCAGTGATGGAAACTCTCTACCTATGTATATAAAATGAATTAATTTCAAACAATATCGTCTATTTCACTCTGCAAAACCTACCTGCTGCAGTTTGTCCAAATGCCACACCGGTTTCCTTAGCAAACATCGGCTCTTCTACATAACCCGCGCCATCTAAGAATGATCGTTTCAAATATTGATTATAAAAATGCGCCTATCAATTAGTATGTAGACATACATCACAGTTATCGTAAATCTGCTATTCATGACAATAAACTCATTTTGGCGTGTTGAGGCGTTTATTGACAAATACATTTGATGAAGTACCAGCGGTTAGTTAAATATATAGCGGTAGTTTTGCAGTGACACGAATAATTCACGTTATATGAACCTAGAAATAAATTAATATTATTTAAACGGGACTTTTCAACTGTAGCTCCGTGATTTTAAAATACTTTATTTTGGGGATAGGACAAAATCCGAAACGAATTTTGCGGACCCTAACTAGGTTAACTAGGCATTCGGCGTTTTTAGTGTGGGTGTTGCCGCAGCGGACAGGTGATCCGCAATATATAGTTTGGCTCAAGTCATATGACGTATGTTTGTCCTGCCGCATACTTATATCCATTTCCATGGGCTTGGCCCGGTAACGGGATGGATTTATATGCCACTGGCTTGGGTGTAGGGTGACGATCGCCTATTTGATTCAAACCATGCCCGGTATATTACGAAACCAGTTCTCTAGCAACTGAGCTACGACAGCTTTCGAAATTAACCCAAAAGGTAACTAACTACGCGAAGCATTACACGGTAACAATATTTGGATAGGAAATTTGCTGCTGCTGGTGCTATTAAAGTTACTGCAAGGCGGAGTCATGTTAAAATAACTGGAACAACTTTGACTATTATATTTCTTGTGAAAGCGATGCAAAATGCAGCGCTGTAAGCTATGGACTTCGTTGTACTGTCAAATATCGCTGCCGTCAAACTTCGTTACATTTTAGTAATCCGACTTCATATCTTTTACATTGAACTTCTTTTAAACGGATAGGTACAAGAATTGCAGCGCAGGTTGGTACTACCAACTACTCAGAGTCTATGGTAGCCTATGAACTCCATTGCTTGATATTACGATAAACTATTTCTGAATCAGGTTAATAATTTCGACGCTTTATTTCACTAAAATATGGATTTTGCTGTTGAGATGCAAAATTGAAATATGTATGCTTGACCGAGAGAACTGTTTACACGAAACGGTACTGGTCCGCAGACTGGCGGTTTAGCACCACTGCTCTAGTTAATGCAAATAACGTAGCGAACTTACATGCTGATAGCTTCATCGGTTCTTGGTCAATCCACAGGGAATTTTCTCTCTCGAACACGGGGGCTGTGATAATACGGATTATCAATACTGTTGCCCATAATATATATGATACCATGCTGTTAGTAACACACTATGCAGTTGAATCCTTGTTCATCCCGATCTCAGTAGAGCCTGTTTCAGTACCCAACGAGCATCGAAGAATGGAAAGTCGGAATATCTTACCTTGTTCCCTTGATTGTGGCTTCAACCATTCAAGCTCTGTAATATTCATTGAAGTGTAATGTATTGATAATGTAGCCGACGAATTCATCAAATACGAGTAAGGTATTTGACCATACCTACCTTACAACTGTTTCATATAATTGAAAATTATTTGCTCGGACTGAGGGAGATAGAATAGGTAGGGGAGATGTGGTACCGATGGATCAAAAATTGGAAAATTATCGCTGGCCCCAAAATGTTCAGCCGAAAACAGCAGATCTTTTGCTGGCTCAGCACTTTGATACAAGCTCTACCTATCGCGCACATGTACATGAATATCCGTATTTTCAAAAAATATTTATGGACGTTTAAAATTTGTTGCTCGAACGTGTCATCGGACCCCACCCGGTGGGTCAAATGGCACACGACCCGGGGACCTATGACACATATACCCTAAAAACTCAGATGTGACAATTTTCTTGCTCAGTATTATAATCTAAGCTACAGCAAGCCAAAGAAGAACTTTCGGTCGCAACCGTCAAAAAATAGAATAAATATTGACTCAAATGTTGTCATAAAATCACGTTTCGATTTAGGCTGGGACTTATAAATTTGAGGGTACATACATATTGCCGGAAAATCGACAGTGTGACTTCCAAAGACCTCGTTATAGCGATAACACATCATATGCAATTATTGCATAAAGATTTTCTGTACGTAGTCATGTTTCATTTGTTTCATGATTAGTATGCTTGATTATTTTGCTTGATTTGGCTATTGTATCATCGGTCCCCACCTTACTAATTTTGTACATGAATCGAAAAAAATTCCACTCAAGGAAAGTACTGAAAAAAATAATAGGTTCCATTATATAGCCTGATACAAGCCCTAGACTTCACAATAAAAATGATTGCTGGTTTGTTCGTGTTGAAGGTTACAAAGAAAAATGTATATGTCGATCTAAATTTAGTTTACACCCCCCAAAACAAAAATCATCTGTGAGAGACCCCATAGTTCGCGCACGTCGAATTGTTTTGTATGTGAGGAAAGATGTTGCCAGCATGCAATTGTAGACAAGTTCACGGAGTGTAGTCATGGAATTATCATAGAGAATTTTCAAAGTATTTTCGGTCCCAGTGATCCATCGGTACCACATCTCCCCTACTGCCGAGCGCCTCTAAGCAAAACAGTGATAATACGTTTAAAACTTTTTACATAAATGAAATTTTCTATCACAGTTAATCTCTTACGTATTCGTTGTGTAAAATAGATACTATTACTGATGTTATCAGATTCCCCACAATGTCGCACTCCTAATTACTAGGACTCACGTGCAATGTGACTTGAATTTTATTTTCAATGGTATTGAATTTTTGGATTTAACTTGAACACTTTCTACATTTAGAAGATCTACTGCGATCCAACTCCAGATTTTCCATATTAAGATGTTACTCCTTAGCATTTCCCACCTAATTCAGCTTCTCGCCATTCGGGCTCCTCCCAGGTTTCCATATTTCGACCTGAAATATAGTTGAAGACAGTGGTGGAAGCGCGCCGCATATGTAGGAACCAAAAGCCAGATCGAATTCTGAGCAGGAACTCGAACGGTGGATTGATAATTCCGTCCAGTTTAGAGTATCAATAACTAGTAAATTTCAATACACAGTGTGCATGGCAGACGAGTTGAATTAGAATATTGTAACTCTTGAGACCTGTCACGCCGGATTATTCATGAGTGTTTCGCTGGTTAGCATCGCGCGACATGAGTTAATAAACGCCACGCATTCAAACCTTGTTTGTCTTCCTCCCATGATCTTTCTTGGAATATCCCTTTTTCCGACATTCCATCTGAAACATCGACATAGATTGAACGCAAGACATCAGGTAATCAGTTCCGGTTTTATAATCACGTTTACCTCCTACCAGTGGGTGTAGGCCTATATTCTAGCTCTCTTCATATCAGTGCTTACCAACCTTTTTTCTTCATTATCATCACTGCCGATATTTTCCGAGTCTTAATTCCCCATAGCCTAAATTCCCTTTATCGAACCCTTATAAATGATCCAACGATTAGAATTTGGAATGACTTTCTTAAGTAATGACTTTCTATTAGCAGAACTTCAAGTTAAGACACCCCAGGATTGAAAGTGACGACCGGCGTAAAGAAAACCAGTGATTGTGGCAGTTGCTCATAATTTTTCTAAATAGAAGTGCTTATGTGAGTGCAATCAATATCCCCGGGACGTCTGACTGTAGGCATGAGCAGTGAACTGGGAGCCGTAGTCATGGTGTTATGCCTTCATAAAACAATTAAATACAATATGTATTAATGTTGCAAGTGCGTCTGTCCCCCACCGGAAACCCACAATTCCTCTCTAGTGAGGATTCCCCACCGACTGGAAACCACTGCATTAGATTTCGATGTTATCGGATTTGAGTTGAAGATGTGATTTACTCACGCATATTTATGTACACTATTTTGCATTTATAAATTCACATCGTGTATCACAACTAGAGCTTTCATTAGTATAGATAACAATGCATAAATGACGCACCTACTTTTTTTACCAATAATGAGACATCGTAGTCTCTATATATATTTACATCAGGGTTGCTCAAAATTTGACTTGCGTAATAATAAAATTGTCACGTTACCTAATGATATACCACACACCAAATTTGGGTCTATTCCGACCCGTAGAATCATGCAATCTGAAATTGCAGTTTTGACCAATTTTTGAAGCAATCGTATTCACGGTGGCAAATTTTGACACCTCGATATGATCACACATTGTGTTCCAGGCATGTCTGAAGAGAGAGTGATGATTTTTTCACGGTTCATATTTTGATAACGGCCTGCGACAGACTTTAGATAGTGAAATTGCTAATTAATGAAAAACTATTATATGCTTAAAGATTTGTGTAACTAGACGTATTATCGATTACGTGGCATGGGTCTATGGCATACTCGTAATCCGTAATTTCGGATAGAACAATCTAAGTCAGTGGTTTCCAACGTGGGCGATATCGCCCCCAGGGGGCGATTTGTCGGTCCAGGGGGGCGAAAATAGCCAAGGGGGCGATAGGGGGTGAAAATGGACGAAGGGGGCGATAGGGGGGCGATGGCGCGTTGAAATGCCAATATTGGAGTCCATGACCATAACTGCCACACCCAAACCCCCAATTGGGATGGGGGGCCCGAGCTCGAAGGGGGCCCACAATTTTTTCGTGAATTAACATTAATTATAAAGTATTATTTTGAAAATTTAGGCAACTTTTTCAAAAAAATTTCGCGCTGCGCGCCATTTAGTGGTCACATATTTCTTGCTTATTGGATACCTTTCCTCCAAGAAATAATACGCATGCGGTATAGAAATGGGCATCTCGGCGTCAGCTATTATCACACCATGACGCACCAAGACATATGAAGTTTCAGGCCATGTAACATGCGACTCGGAGAAGTGTGCCAGAACGAGAAAACCTTGGCGGAAAAGGACTACCTTTATGCTGACCGATTTCGATATAGATACGATATACATATATATTCAATTGTCCATAGGCGCCTAAATTGTCAAATTTTCCTGACCTAGCAATCAGAACCCCACAAAAAATTACATCTCGCAGAGAAAATTTAATTGCCAGTGCAGAAATACCAATTTGAAATCGTGTGCGTCTTTTAGTTTAGTACGTATGAACGATTTGAATATCTTTTGACATAGCAGACAGGCCACAAAATGTCATTACGTAACGAAGTCATTATACCCACGGGTCCGCCCGTTCAAATATGTTCAATTATTATTTACGGGACCTACATTTTCCAAGCTACCTCACTCAGCTTTACCGGTAAATCTGAATACATGAGCAGAGAGAGGATAAAAAATTGACAGCAATATNNATGCAATTCCCGNTCATATTGACCGATTCAATCNTGAANNATAGAANTTTTTCGCGCTNNGCGCGAATTANGCCGACTAACTAAAGAGTCCAACAATTTGTGCTGAGAAGTAGCGGNAAAGAGGTATCGGGGGAGTTNGNTCTGAGGGGTGCAGAAGTTTGCNTTATCGCCCTATGGAGGGGGGGTCAAGACCAACGTATTGCGGGGGGGGGGCTGACGAAGTGCTGTTACGGTCCTTTTGGAATCAAGGCGGAGAAATCACCTTTTTGTGTTAGTCAACTCGCCGGTGATTTCAGACTGTATGCCCATTTTTCCGTTCCCAATATTTGGGGGGCGATTATCGGGGTGGAGTTTGAAAAGGGGGCGATGAGTCGAAAAAGGTTGGGAACCACTGATCTAAGTAGTTGAAATTTCAACACTACATCTCATGCTGCCTAATCCTACCGGGCTTTCGCAGGATAGCTGTTACCGACTCGAGAAAATCCATTGGTAGGATATTGTTCGCCGCTGAAATGAAGGAATAAGCGGTTTATGTAAAGGTACATTTCTGTTCAATCTAGTATTATCGCACTAGGCAAGAGTTGATTTAGATGTATTTGCTTAGGTGATCACTAGGGTTGTTCAAAATTTGGAAAATGTTTGGAATTCTGCGTGTCCATCGCTTATTCTGTAGATTATTGTTAAAAAACAATAATGGGCTTGAAAGAAGCTCCCAGGAAAGCCGCTAGCATTTGTCTAAATGCGTTTGAAAGTCGTTGTTGAAGAGTGGGCGGGCAACCGACAGCAGAGGCGGGCAATCACGAAACCACGGTTCTTGATTGGGTAATCGGCTAAGCTTCACTGATTACTGCAACAGCTGACTCGGATTCGGGAGCTTCGCTTTACTCAATTGACAGTCTGTTTTGCTGAGGTAGAGTCTGTTAGTAGCGGTTGTGGTTCTGTACAAGCGCGTTGTGGGTTGATGAGTCATTAGTAGTACTGTAACACGTGTTCTTTGAATGCTTCAGAGTCGATAGCAGTAGTTTATGATTTGGAGCAACAATAGTGCAGTCATGGCAGAGGCAAAACGGCGAAAGATTGCACACATGCCGCAGCGAAGAACAAGATCCAAGTCTGAGAAGTACTTGGTCGGATATACTTGCGATTACATCTGTGGCTCAAGATTACCTACTATACGAGAAGTAATGAGTTACTTGCTGTATCTGAAAGAGCATTGTCCTCACCCTCCTCAGTCAACCCCTACTCATGAACTATGTACTGTGGTGGTGGATGATGTAATGACAGTGTGGAAAATGGCGAGAATTGCGACAATGCAGAAATCACATGTGGTGCGATCACTTCAAAACCTGCACAAAAGATGGCGTGATCTGAAGAAGAATCCGAAACAGGAAGTGATCCCAGGGGTAAGAGGAGAAAATTCACTGATAATTTGGACAAGCTGTGGGATATTGGAAGTAGAGATGCCATAACAACAATAAAAAATGACATTTATCTATCACATGAAAGAAAGCTTGAAGACATTGCATTTTATGAAGATCAACGGCAATCTCGCCAGTCAATAATGTTGGGAAGAGACAAAATTCTGGCTAAAGACCTCAAAAAGAAAACAGCAGCCATTGCAGATCGAACTGTTGAAAACGTTTCACACGACTCAAGTTCTGACAATGTTGTTTTAGCATCATCGTCATCTTCAAAAGAGGTTGACAGTTTGAGTTCAAGTTCTGACTATGATGCTGATGTTGGACTTGGCACCTCGACCCAATCCATTAAACTGATGGCACCTAAACATATTATGAAAAATACGCATGTGTCCCAAGCTCTGGATCGATTGCAAGTAACTGACAACGATGCAACGATGCTGATGGGAGCATTTATTAAGGGTTGTGGAGGAGATATAGCCATGTTCTCCCTGTCAAGATCTTCAACGAAGAGAGCCAGGGAAACAAATCGCCTGGAGATATCTCAGGACATTTTGTAAAAATTTGCCGAAAATAGACCACAGCATGTTGCCATTCATTGGGATGGAAAGCTCACAGAGGATAGATTAGGAAATCGATATGAAGCTTTGTCAATTGTTCTATCTTGTCAATCTCAATACTCGGAATAAAAACTACTTGGAATTCAGAAGATACAAAATGCGGCAGGTCAGACAAAAGCTGAAACTACTTTCGACATAATTAAAAAGTGGGATATACAAGATGCTGTAACAGCTTTGGTTTTTGACACCGCAGCAAGCCACAGCGGCTGGAAGAAGGGTGCAGCGAAGATCCTTGAGGACCTTCTAGGAAAGAAGGTTTTTTACCATGCGTGTCGGCACCATGTGTATGAGCTAGTTGTCAAAGACGTCTGGAAATGTTTATTTGGAAAAGCAACAACCGGACCAGAGAACACATGATTTGCCCACCTAAAGAAGAGCTGGAGCAGTCTTGACAGAAAACAGCAATTCAAGACTCTGACTATTCCTATATGCTTTAAAGAACGAGCAGCAATGACAGTTGAGAACTTCAAGCTACTACTCGCCAGAAAAGATTTCTTCCCTACAAACAATGTGTGACTAATGCTCTTGCTCTTCTCGGTGCAGATGGAGATATACATCATCACAAACCTGGTGCAACACACCATGCAAGGTGGATGGGCACAATTCTGTATGCTCAGAAGATGTTCACGTGGGCTGATCAGTTACATTACAAATCTGAAGAAGTGGAACTGCTGCATCGCTGCAATTTATTTTTAGTTCTCTTTTATATCCCTGCCTGGGTTGCTTCCAGCATCGGTCGTGATGAAGCCGGTAATGACTTGACATTCATCCAGGACATGTTGAGTTACAAGGAACATGATGAACAAGTTTCCAAAGCTGCTTCACAAAAGCTTTTAAAGCATGACTGGTATATCGTGGAGGAAACCGCTGTATATGCCCTGTTTTCGCCGAGTGAAAGCAATGAAACCCGAGAAAATATGGCAAAGACGCTCCTGCAGGTAGAGCGAACTTCAAGTTCAAGGAGAGGCCCGCCCTCGTTGAATGCAACTGTACACATCAACAAGGACACTACTTTGTCTGATTTTATTGGGCCACAGTCGTGGTACGTATTTGATGTTTTTGAATGCTCTGGGGAGTGGCTAGCTCAACCGGTTGATGTTTGGCACTTATCAGATTCCTACACCAGAATGAGCTCCTACATCAGTTCTGTCAAAGTCGTTAATGATGCCGCAGAACGAGGTGTAAAGCTAAGCACAGACTATGCTGCAATCTTGACTGATAATGAACAACAAAGAGACAGTCTGCTTCAAGCTGTGGAACAGCATAGGAAGACAGTTGGAGACAGCAGGAAGTCAACTCTAATCAAAAGCCTGTAATCTGCAACTTGTGCCTGACAATGCAACACTGATCTGCAACGTACTTTTTTAATGTCTTTTGTAAATAGTGCTTTTCGCCTTCATTTAATTGTGAATAAAAAGTGTCATATGCGTTCGTTTATGGGTGAGACGTCGACCAGTCATAACAAGGACTACTGAGATGTTGACTCCTGGTGGTAAATTTTTGAGTTTCAGTCACTGTCAGTAACTTTTGGAAAGGTTGAAGGTAGCAAGATGCATGCATCTAGTTTATTCGTATCTCAACTAGCGAGAGCACCTGTGCAATACATAGCACTTTCTGCAGGTAGATATTAACTTGGGCGGTTGCGATGTTGTACTATGGACTCTTGATGACAACATTAACAAAGGCAATATATCATGTTCGTAATGCCACCACCAGAAACGACTGCACAACAGCACGCAAAAATCGTTACCAGCAGTGTTCACAAAGTCGGTCTTTCAGCCAATCATTAGCTTATTATTACCGGCTTCAACCAATCAGGATTAATGGCTTCTCTTTGCCCGCCCACTTCATCGATTCCCCGCCCACTCGCCGACGGTTACTTTCAAACGCATTTAGACAAATATTACCGGCTTTCCTGCGAGTTTCTTTCAAGCCCGTTATTGTTTTTTAACAATAATCTACAGAATAAGCGATGGACACGCAGAATTCCGAACATTTTCCAAATTTTGAACAACCCTAATGTGCAGTAAAATGAATTCCAATTAGCATGTCTGAATGCATACTCAATACCACTGTCCAATTTCACGGCCCGAATAAAGAACTATTACGAAAGAAGGAGTATTTGCTCATTCGATTCATAGCAACGATGAGATGGAATTTCTCGACTCGTGCTCGTCATATCGACATGTGCAACGAAATCACGTTTTTATCCTCTCTCCCATTTCACGTAATACATAGTGATCATTATTTTCGAACCGCAGCCTACAATTGGCCAACAAGGTTATGCTGACGATGAAATTGCGGGTATGCCGAATACCCGCAATATTCACGGGCATATTTTGCATACCGCGGTTCGGCACTCATGTATGAAATTGAACATTGAACGCCTGCTCTGTTGTTAAATTCCCAGGAATATGGTTGGTCGGAAAACGTAGCGCCAAAGAGGAAAAGATTCTTAATTTCGCGAACGCCTGCTGTTGAATTATGTGAACTCAACAGATATGGTTGTTGCATATATAATAGCATCTTATGAAATACGTCGGAGCCGGAGCTACTCCTCAAATAACTGGCTCCAGCTCCGGCTCCAGCTGAATTTTATGTAGAGCTCCGGCTCCAAAGCCCTGCTAGAAATGGCCTACTTAAAAGTAGCAGTTAGTTGACCCTTAACTAATTAGACAGGTAGTTGGTACAGCGTACACATCTGGCCTACTACAGTTACTTCAGCCAGATTCAGCGAAAGACCCCGGCAATCATACGGCGGGCGCATTCGCCATCCGTCTGGCAAGAACACGACTGCTTCATTACCAGGGATACCACAATGTGACGGTTTCCACACCAAGACCACATTACCGTGTCTGTCCGTCAGTTGACGAATGGCGTCCATGATGAATGCAATGATTGCATCCTTGGCATTCCCCGTATAACTGATGGCCTGGATAGCCCCATACAGCCAGAAAAGATCGCATATTTCTGATCCGTTCCGCTTCCTGAAATCCATACCAATACCTGTGAAATCGTATCTACCTCTGTATCCCAACTTCCTGCCTTGCCTGAACATTCAAACGCGCATTCTACTCGCGCTTCAGGGATAGAGAATGCGCACCCTGCCCCCTTTCTCGTCTTGGACCCATCGGTGTATACAGCTACATGATTCCTATATCCTTGTAAGA
>ATSW01121763.1:0-11104 GCA_000444245.1 Botryllus schlosseri | reverse complement strand
TGGATTGACTCGTGACTCGGAGCAAAATTCACGAGTCAATTTCAAGTCATAAATTAATCGGTGTCGATAAAAATCACTGTATCTTGCATATGCTCGGATTGTTCGCGAAACGTTGGTGTAACCCGTGAGAGCGGCCAATCATTCAATGATCATGCGTTTTACTGAGCCTCCATTGTTCTCTCACAAATAAATTGACCACAAACGAAGTGATCGAAGCTTACAGCTTACGTTGTCGTAAACTAGTAGTACAGNAGTAATATAATAGAAAATNATCTACCTTAACCAAACCTCTTGTTTTATTGATTTTGAATTCGAATANAGTTNATATACACCTCAACCATTGGCGCAGNCTCGAATTGTATCATATCAATATGTATAAATGGGTAAAGGGTAATGTATTGCATCTTATCAATTCGTTTCTCTATTCCCCATTTTGGTTGGTAACTATAAACTGAGGCNACGTATATGTGAGCGCTACCGCAGCGCCTTCTTGGGTNTATNTTTAACTCTATATTCGTTCATCGGTTCAAAATCAATGACCACTCAATCTGTNTTTCAGANAGCTAGCAAAATGTAATGACGTAATCATGCCTNATACTNCGAAAAGGCAACTTGACTTGAATTTTGACTTGACTCATGACTTGACTCGACTTGACTCGAGTACCCTCCAAAAATCGAGTGACTTGACTTGACTCGAGTCATCTTCGAAAACCGATTGACTTGACTTGACTCGAGTCAAAATGTGCAATGACTCGAAATGACTCGTGACTCGAAGGTAGTGACTTGATCCCAACACTGGCGTGTACGTTATCGTCATTTGTCAAGTCAATGTTTGGTTTGTTTTAAATCAGGGGTAGCCAACCCCTGGCCCACGAGAAGGTTTTGAGTGGCCCGCACGATAATTTTCGAAACTATAGTTATATTATCAAAAATGGATTGCCCATGTAATTTGTTGTGAACTTAGAAGGTCAACCAGAGCTTTGAATACGGCTGACTGGAAATTCGGTATGTTGATGACTAAAAATGCTACATTTCAGATGATTGTCGTAGCCAGGGTGGCGAAAGGGGCCATGCCCCCCCACATTTTTGTAAATATTTGTAAATTAACATAGGATAGAGTAATTCGCGGCAGATTGATTTAACTTAATTTTTGCCCAAAATGATGAACGCTTGTTGGCCGAAACCTGCCCAGGCGCCGAATGGTCCTGTTATTGCAATCTCAACCTCGCGGTACAAATGTGACCCTCAATATATGCAAGTACCGATATTATGACCAAATTAATTTGTTAACTTTGAAGTATTTCCACGCCTCGCGCGGCTAGAAAACGAATGTGCACTGATTTTTTACAACATTAATGTTAGCGATTTAGGTGCGAAGTAAGATAAGTCTTGCACTCACCGTTACCTAATCTAGCAGTAAAAAAAGGTTATCAATACTCGCATGGCCCGTGCAATGGTTTGGAAAACCGCATGTGGCCCTTTGGCCATAAAGGTTGGCCACCCCTGTTTTAAATATACCACTACATATATATCATTTCCATGTCCTCGGTCACTGTCTAATCAAAAAGCAATACCGTATTGAATTTCATCTTAGTA
Organism: Botryllus schlosseri; assembly: GCA_000444245.1. Lineage (NCBI taxonomy): Eukaryota > Metazoa > Chordata > Ascidiacea > Stolidobranchia > Styelidae > Botryllus > Botryllus schlosseri. Next base: position 9,508 of record ATSW01121763.1, on the reverse strand, counting down.
TCACAATTTTATATAGCACGGCCCGCGAATGGATTCAAATGTTGAATGCGGCCTACGAGATTGAAATTTTGCCCACCCGTGGCCTACATGGACTTATTGAAATGGTTAGGCCTGTATCTCCAAGAATCCTCATAGCAGATGTGACTTCTTGATATTCTTTTACCAGGCAGAAGTGGACATACTGGATCGGGCAGACAGAAGGGTGTGTACAATATGCTTTTTGGAATAATATATCTAGATGCTGTCTATTTTCCAAGCTCTTCGAAGCACGATGTCGACAAATTCTCCCGAACTTAACCTGGACATTAGTACGATTTGGTTTAACTATGGTAGCTTCGATGCGATCGGGCGAAGAATGAAGTTGCTTTGAATTTTGCGACAATTAGGGCTGGGCATAATTATTAGAGTTGAGTAGTGAAAAATGAAGAGTTAACTTATCAATCAGAATTACAGTTTCAATGTAATTTTCCACCGTGGAATGCTGTATACCGGTACCTCAATTGGTCTTATCGCAACTCATGCGAAACATGACTACGAAGCTATGCACGCTAGTGGAAATGATGTATCCGTAAAGTGGTGGTTAACCCATGACATTGTCACACGGTGCAATTAAATAGGCAGGCTATAAGGTCGAAAAAATACCAAATAATAAATCATTACATCCGTTGTGGTGCCGGTTTGAACTTGAACATACTGTTCAACTCACTTTTTAACAACTCTGTTCGGGTGAATAAAACGCCCCACATTCATAAAATAGTCATTTCCTTCACTATACACGGTTGCTGGCACTATTTTTCAAACACCAGTCATGATAGGCAAAAACGTAATAATGTGGTAGCCAACGATTCTTTGATGTTGCAACGGAATTCTTATCTACCTCCTAAATGTCGAGTGATGCGCAATGACTCGAGTACAAGTGGAGTCGCTACTCAAATTGCCTCGAGTTGAGTCACCAAATAATCGCGACTCACGTCGGACTCTAAGTAAGCATAGGCTGATCTAGGTGATTCATAGTGGAATCACGTAGGTACAGTACTCGATTTTCCCCAGCCCTAGCGAGAACATTTTGAAATTATCCGCGAATTTGGATTCCCCACTCTCCTGTAACTAGGTTGATATTTTTGACCTGAAAATGGAAGATTTTGACCTAAAAAATATTGACTTTTTTTACCTTAAAAAACTTCATTTTGATAAAATTTTGCCCTCATGTAGCCTATGTAAATCAGGTGCTTTCGCACATAATGTTAGAATATGGAATTGTACTACTTATCTTCATTTCTGGTTGGATCTGTCTTTCCTTTCAAAGTAGTCTGGCCTGAAAAAACTTTATGACTTGGAAACTGACAAATTTTTACGTGAAAAGAAAGGAAATCTGGACCAGTAGTTACATCACGCATTATGGTAGAAATAATTAAAATCCTACATTCTCGGGTAGAGTTTGTCCTTACTAAGTAGCTTGCCAAGAATGGAAAAAGAAAATTCAACAGCAGCAGTTGTTGGCTGGCAACACTGAAGTTGTACGTACGCCGTACGCTGCTGCTGAAACAGGGTGTTGCTTAATTCTGACAATGTTGTCTACATCACAATTTTTCATCACGCCCTTTTTGATATAAGAACCAATGCCCACACAGTCTCGCTTGAGTTAGGATATTGCGGTACGTTGAGCATAACACCACGTCAACCTATTTGTTTCATTTGACCGTTTATGATTCACACTAAGCAGACAATGGGCCGTCTACAATGGTAGGGCTTGGCCACAAGCTGTAGCATGTCAAATGATAAGTTCACCGACAGTGCGAACATCTACGATACAAACGAAATGCAGGTTGCAAAAATGTTTGACTTTGTAACCAATTTTGACAATTTTTTGCCCTTAACGCTACAATTTTGACAAAGTTTCGACTTTTTGGCATGCCATAAAAAATCGCCCTACCTATAACCAATACGTAGATGTAATTCATATGAGGAACATCGTTTTCAGTGGTGAATCACGACATAGCGGCAAAAAAGAGGACCGTAACCGCTCGAATGATTGAGGCCTTGAACAGCGAAAATAACGAATGCAGGCGTCTCGAGCTTCTCCTGTATGTTTACGAGGGCAAGAACTCCTCAGCGCCCATCGTTCGAGCCGTATCTAATATGTTTGAATTGAGCGACGTGCTTCTCTATGAGTTTGATATCGAGGCGGTCTCATTTCTAATGGGACTGGCGAAGCATATATCGAATGTGGATTTACGACGATGCAATCTGAATGCGAGATTTATGGAAGTAATGGCTAACAAGCTTTCTGAGTCTTCCGTGAAGGTAAGTTGGTTGTGCTGTGAATTTTTATACCTTCTTTTCAAATTTAATCAGTAGGGCTGGGCAAAATCGAGTACCTGAGTGATTCGATTCTGAATCACGTATTATGCTTCGAGTCGAGTCGAGTATTCGAGTATCACACATTGTGACGTCATAACATAATGTAATATGTCAAAGTTCAAATATGTACCTTTTACGCCACAGCAAAGAATATAATGCCTGTTATCCATCACATTAAAGATGCTTTGATATTTTTTCGACCATACCGATTTCATTGCACTTCGTGACAAGGTTATGGGATGATTATGACTTCGAAAATGTGTTATTTCACGTAAGCTTTGTAGCTTTGTACTATGTTTCGTATGCTTCAATGCAGCCAATCAGTGTTTTAAGCCTTCCACATTGGAAACTAGCATCAAAACTATAATTCTCGTTGATAAATTAACTTTCAGTAGCGAGGAGCTTGTAATTTCAGTACTCGAAAATATCGTCTTTTACTACTCGACTCGAATCATTAAAATTAATACTCGATTCAGATTCGAGTACTCGAATCATTGTGCCCAGCCCTATTAATCAGATACATTCAGTCGGTAACCACCATTACAATCTGATGCATAGCTGATGGAGGCTTTGATCCGTGGCACAAAGAGATTTTGATTGGTTAAGAGCAGACTTGGACAACTGGACAGTTCTAATTACTAATTAGACAAATTTGAGTGGAATGCCGTTAATCTAATTTTAAACTGATTTGTGAAATGTATCTATTCTCTCATTTTAATTCTAATCTAATTTCTGTTTTCCTGAAAATGCTACAGAATAACTGTATCGTGCGAAACGAGCCAAGATACATATTTGAACTTACCACGTCGTTCATATGCTTTTGATAATGAACTTTGATTTGGTAAGAACGGAACGGAATTCCAAGTAATTGAGAATTTGGTAATTGCTATCGAAATTTGATGAAAAACTCTGTAGTTATAATTCTAATTCTGATAAAATTTGGAAGTTCCTGGTTGTCCAAGTCTGGTTAAGTGGTTTGGGTTGATAGGTCGAATATTTCAAAAATAGGCCATAGAGATCTTGTCATAATGTTCTGGCAAAGATGACGTGTCCATAATGTTCCCCATGACAAACAGCATTGGAAGTATGTTCCTGCCACAAAATGACATGAATTTGTTATGAGCCGTACAAATATGTTTTAGATGCATGTACTTAATCTGCCTCCGTTGTCTTCAAAACACGTATGACTGCATTGATTACCTGGTCATAAATTTGTTCATATCAGGAGAATAAATGGATGCTGCATCATTCGTATTCAGCAGCTGAGTGTTAGATTTGTATGCTACGATATGTAACCTAATTTGTGTACGTCTAATATAGCTTACCTTGTTAACCGTGAAAAATCTTTGCAACTTTCAGATCGATCGCTTTGACGTTTCGAATAATGAACTGCATCCGCGAGGGATCGGTTTTTTTGCCAAAATTGTCAAGCATTGTAAAGTGAAGTGCGTCGCGATCAACGGCTGCGGAATAAAGCTACCGCACCTCCAGAAACTTCTGGCGGTTTTGACGGCTGATTGCAAGGTTTGCGGCGTTTTATGCAGGACTGGACAAAATCCAGTACCTGAGTCGGAGTGATTCGATTGTGAATCGTGTATTTGGCTTCGAGTGTCAATTTCTGACCGGTAGAAGTGAAGTTATTGCAGTTGGAAATTTTGGATTTGAAGAACTGGCGTTGACGATGGGTAATCCCAGAACGATCAACGAAAAACTGAAATCACTTCGCTTCTACGGGTTGGAAGTAGTCAAATTTGTTTTTCATCATTTTTGTAGACAGCATATCCATTTCATGGGGTACCGTAGCCAGTAAAATTAGAAAATTTTTTTAAAAATATTACAATAAATTCAAAAATTTTCAGCTGCAAGAACTTCGCAATTACTGATTTGAATGGATTCAAATTTGGTGCGCATCATTTTTTTAGGCAACATGACGATTTGATCGCTTAGCAAGCAAGACTTTTGTACAATATGCCTTTCAGTTGACTGAACTGCACATAAGCCAGAACAAAATCGGCCTGGAAGGGATGTCTTCCCTCGGAAAACTGTTGAAGCAATGCGCCGTGAAACAGTTGACGATGAATAACTGCAATTTATCTCCCGGGCACGTGAAGAATCTCGTGGAAGGTGTGGCCGGTCTGACGGTATGATTTGATAATGATGGGTATTTATCAGAGGGGGCCACTAACGATTGACTTTTGCTTTTTTGGCGTATTCGAGCAGGCTTTCCCTAGTTGCGCTATTAAATCAAGTGGAAAAGCTTTTTACACTTGGTGGTTCTCGTACTTTTTGTCTTTTGAAAGACCACTAAGTGATTGTGATTGTTTGGTATCCTTTGAAAGAAATGCGTCTTTGCTGTAGCGTCTATTTTACCGCCATGTGTTCGCTGAATTGTATGGAATTTAGCGAAATCTCAGTAGCTTTCACATATGACTTGTCCGAAACAAGTTGTTCGCTAGTAGGCAACAGTTCGGTAAAACACTTGCACCCTTGTGACGTAGGGGAGACCGGGGACAAATGTAACTAGGGGCAAATGTAACAATCGACCTCACTGCTAGTAGGGTGGATGAATCGCCTTGATATTTTGTGCGCGCATGTGGTAGTTATCTCTCCTAACATGTCTGAAGTTACATTGAGATACGACGCGACACTCTGAAATAATTTGAAAAAAAACGGAATTTTGCACACTTGAGTAAATATTTTCTGATCTGGAATAATTTGTTCAGACGAATAATACCTCAAGTGGTTACAACGTAATATATGTAGCTGGAACAATGTTACAAACAAATTTCCATGATTGAGTGTTGATTGAGTTCCATTTTAGTTTTCATATAAACTATCGAGTTGTTAACTTCTTTTTATAAAACTTTGGAAATGAAATTTCCATGAGAACAACACGTAATGTTAGAAAATCCAAAAAGTGTTACAATCGTCCCCGGTCTCCCCTACGCCCAAATTATACTATCAACTTTCTATCACGACACCAAGCAGAAAATACGTTCCAGACTTCTGAATCTTACGAACAAGCGTCCAATTCTTGCATTTTGCAATTGTGACAAACAAATTCTAATATGCAGGGTTGTGAACAAGTCAATCTCACTTTTATAGTTTTCACTCGAGTCAAGTCGAGTCATTTTTAATTCACCACAGTCAAGTCCGAGTCCAAGTCAGCGAGCAGAGGGTCGAGTCCTAGTCATGGTAATATGACTAAGTCCAAGTCAATGCGTTGACTGCCAGTTTCAGTTAGTTGTTAAAGTCTTGTTAAAACCACTTTTTAGAACTCCGTTTGGTGATACCGAATGGTTCGCACTTTAGATATACTAATTTTCCTCATTTTTAACAGTTTCTAGTCGCATTTTCAAGTACCAGTGCCAATAAGATTGAATTGATCATATCGACGCATCAAATTTCTGCTTTTGTTTTGTAATTGTGTTCATTTCGGTATCGTAACATTAGTCTGTTGATCATATTACATCGCATTGAAGAGCATTCAAATTCAATCATTGACAGTTACAACAACTTGGGAAAAAGCCTAGATGTAATGTCATTAAGAATTTTAAAGCTGACAAGATTTGATAGGAGGGAAGTTTGCTGAATTCTTGACGTTTTATTTGTTCGCCTCCGATGATATAGGCATGAATATTAACCCCACATTTCGAATCACTACGGAGTAATGATCATCATGGCTTGAAAAGTTTCCATCTCGTTCGAATTCACAGTTGGACACGGTTGACCTCTCCGATTGGGAACACAACCCTGCGTTTTGCGAGGAAATTCGGAAACTGCTGCAATGCGTTCGTCGCGAGATTCGTTTGCACGGGTGGCAGATCGACGCCAAGCAGCAGCGAAGCATTCACGAGGAATTGTGCAAGATCAACTCGAAGGTTTGTGATGGAGATTACTGTGGATGCGTAACTTGAAAATCGGACAGTGATAAGATCTGTCTCTTCTAGTTTTCATCCTGCACTCATGGTATGTATATTGTATAATGTATGCACAGATCGTCGTCAGAAACGGACTCCTACTAGTTTTCTCGCCTCGTCGACTTCAAATTTGATTTCTGTCGCAGGTATTGGTGGTTCATCTCAACGGAGGTTTCGAGTTACGCGCGCATTGAACAACAGCGGTTCTAAGCCATTGCCTCTGTCGATACTTGGCAGAAATATGGGCGAGGACTATCAATCAATCATGTGTGACCAACAGAGAGTAAGCGCGGGAAACTGATATGCGATTTCAAGATCAAGAACGTCGATATGTTCCTCATGTGCAGTCGTTATTGTACGAATGGGCACCGCACGCAACTGCGGTCCGCTCGGTTCATCTTTCTGTATGTCTAGTGTGTCGGTTTCATTTTTCGAGATTTACGTGATCTTATGCTTTTCTATGGACATCAAAATATAGAAAAAATCACTGCACAAATGCAGTCTGAACAGTGAACAGCCGTGTGCGGTACGGGCTCACACAAGGTATATGCCACCAAGCCGGCAGCACGTTAGGCATAGTTTCATCCAAGTCTGCTCGCGAAAAGAAGGTCACTGCGCTCTTGCTACGCCCGGGTATGATCGACAAGCGGGCGTATGAAATGGAGATGTCGGACCAGTCCATTTTTCGATGGTGATTTCATGAGTTCAAACATGAATAGATAATAATCGACCTTGGCCTACGAACGGTAATAATTGATGAACGTGCTGGAATGGGGCATTTGCTTGGACATGAAACAAGAAAAATAGCCTACGCATCTAGCAACTCCAGTTCAGTTTGTCATTAAAAATGAAAAGGTAGGAAAGTGTCGGAAATCAGACACCCACCTCGGCCTGGGCGAAGTACAGAAGAGGCATGCACTGCACACTGAATGAAAAGTAAGGCAGGGAATATAAAAGACAAGCGACAAAATGATGTGGCGGAAGGCGAGATCGATATGTTAGGTCGTGGTCCGATAATCCTGTAGGCCAGTGGTTCCCAAACTTTTTCGGTGAGAGGGCCAAATTTAGAATCTTAGAGCACGGTCGGGGCCGCACGAATACTACGGCTATGAAACGGACCCAAACAGTCATCATGGCTATTTCGGAGTAATTTTATTGCCCTGGCGATATTTCAAAACTGTACACTGTTTACCGCTACTTATCTGCTGCATTGGGTGTCCGTTGAGTGAATCAGCTTTTCTCGCCTTTTGTCACAAAATTAAAGTTGTACTATTTAGTGAGACAGCGCGACGCGCGAATATTTCGATAATTCATGATAAAATCGGTGAATAAGATCGGGAATTGCATGATTGTCCTCTTTGCCCACTTAATCAGATTTACCGGTAGAGCTGAGTGAGAGGTGTCTTTGAAACTGCAGACCCCGTAAAATTAAACATATTCGGGCGGGTGAACCCCTAGGTATGACTTCTTTGCATGATGTTATTTCGTGACCTCCTGTCTGCTCTATCAAAAAATGTAGAATTGCCCAAACCTACTAAACTGAAAGATCACACGATTTAAGATTGGTATTTCTTCATTGGCATATAATTTTCTTTCCTGCGGGATGGTATTTGTCTTGCGAGGTTCAGATTGCCAAGACAAGAACATTCGGCGCCAGTTGTTTAGGCGCCTATATGGACAATTAAACCTGTATGTATTTTGTATATATAACGAAGTTTTTCGTATTTCTAAGTTTTTGGTCAGCATAAATGCAGTCCTTTACGGCCAAGGCTTTCTCGCTGCCGATCGTTCTGACACACTTCTTGGAGTCGCATGTTATATGACCAGAGGTGGTCAGTAACGAAGTACTTCTACTTTTTAGAAGTACTCAAGTAGTTTTGCTCTACTTGTACTACTTACTCAAGTAGATCTGACTTTCGCTACTTCTACTTCTACTTCACAAAATGCAGTGACTTACTTACTTACTTTTCGCTATTTACAGTTTGTCAAGTAGAAGTATTATGCTACGGTAAGGTCATTTTCGTTACGTCGAGGTCGTCCAGTCATAACAAAACACGACAGTGCACGCGCTGCGTAATATACATCACACCTGACTGAGCATCCTGATATCGATTATGACGAAATAAAGTCTCACGTGTCAAACCATCGTGACATTCAGGACATTCATCTTATCTCCACTCCACTGCTGCTGTGCTTCGCACATGTCGTTTTTTTGGCGGGGTATTGGTCTTTCTCGGTGTGGTTTGGAAAACTTGCTGCTGACTTACAGTTAAGTGTGATAAGCATAACTTCGCACGCAGTGGTTTAGGAGCATGGGTTCGCGGGCTGTTATGTTTTATGGGCACTCTTGTGTAGGGTTTCCCATCCCATTTATTGCTCTTACACTGTATGCGATGGATAGAAGTAGCTGGTCGCTTTCACATTCATTGATCGTTCTAACCATATTTGTGAGAGTTGAGTAGAAATGTATTAAGTCTCAAAATGATAATCCAATGTATAAAGCTAAATTCTGTCAGACCTGCTCAGCATGGTACGGTATTGTTTCAAATCACGCAAGGCAGTTGACCACCGGTATCCTGTGAAAAATATGCTGTACTGCCTAATACATAACATGGACGGACAGAACACTAACCGGATTAACAATGGTCCTAATTTTTGACGGGTGTATACTAGATGCATTCCGTGGGTTTCTATAGTGGTATGATGTCAATACTGAGAATAATACTGATATGAATTTTCAGATTGTGTTATGAAGTTGCTGCATACGTATGTACATGTACACGTGGTTATTGCTATTAGTATAGCAATCGTTGAGGATTCTTCATGTGACATGGACGCCAATAATGATAATCCATGGCCCTATTTGGCGCCTTTGTTTGAGTTCAAAGCACGACAGGGAAACTCGCTGAAGTTTGCATGTATAAAATGCCAGCCGAAGAAAACGGAAATCTCTGCATACTGCAATTCCCCTTCCAATTTAGGGAAGCATATTATGGTAAGATATGATTTGTCTATTTCCAGTAATTTATTCGATTGTTGAAATGAGTTATTTCCAACACACACGGCTTAATATTTCTTATTTTGAGCAAATCAATTTATAAAATCCAGTAACTATACCGGTATTGCTGTATGTATTAATGACCGAATATCTGATTCACTTAGGCTACTAGTTGTGAAGCATCAACATATTGTGCTCAGAAATTATCTTTAAGCTTATAAGTAGATCG
>ATSW01121762.1:0-21576 GCA_000444245.1 Botryllus schlosseri | reverse complement strand
GACTCAGAGTCTCAACACAAAGCAGATGCCTTGCGAATGGGCCTGGACCTTGAAGCTGGACGGATTTCAATAATTTCAAATGTTACCTATTTCAGTTATCGAATGATGCAAAAACGAAATTTTTGAAATGAAACCATTGCTGGACAACACGGATGCAGTTTTGATATACACCTCGTGCGACTAAGCTGTGAACGAACATTGCAGTGTACTCATGCCATTGTCACTCTTTTGATATGCAATAAATTGATGGAATAGAGATCGATTTTGTGAGTCAACATGGCAGATAGAGAGAGACAAAATTCAAACCTGGAATCCAAAATACATGTTACACAAAAGTATTAAGCGGATGCAATGCGCGCAATGCAGTTCATGAAAGAATTGTGATCTACTAAGAATATTCTTATGGATATGATTACTATAGTAGTAGAATTACAAAATAAAGCTGCAGTAAAGTCATCTGGTTACCATCGAGTCTGCAACAGCCATTAGAGAAATTGAATTGAATATACTGCATATTGTGTACTTTGAAATATAACAGTGAATATAACATCATACGATGAGTACTACAAACATAAATAATTAAATCCAGCTTAAAACGCAAATATATGATAGTTGAGGGTTGCGGCTATATAGTTAGTAATGACTAGGGAGCATCTATATAAGTAGTACTGTATAAGATAAGTGCAGTATCTGGAACAATAAACTGTACCAGAGTTACGTCACTATATAGGAGTAATTGAAGGTAATGCAACATTAGGTGACACATTGCCAATAAGCAATCTCTCTGATTAGCATTCCAGAACAAAAACAATTTCCACCAGTGTTAATCACCGAAACATACCTCAAAATGTTTGTGATCCAAAAGCCAAAATCCTTGCGTAAGCTTGACGAGACCGGTCGGGACGTTGAAGCTTTGCAAATAGCCCATAACCTTCTCCAAGCGATTCTGACAAAGAGTTTTTTCCGGCGTACTGTCCTGTAAGCAGAATATGCATGCATGAAGTCGCCGCATTACCGCAAATACCGCTGCTTATCGTTCAACATGTTTACCTCGCTTTGCAGAGTAGTAAGCATAGCGACGAGATCGTTGAGAAGATACATAACAAGACAATGCTTTGTTGTGATGTCGACACAATCCAGGTAATAGGTATCAAGCAGAGTCTATATGAAAGTGGCGCTGATTAGTAGGCTGCGCTAAAATAAGGACAGCATTTAAAATGAAAAAGCATATTTTTCTATTTACCTGAATTGAATAAGAAGTTACACTAAATGGTAGATGACCTCTGGACGAAACACTAAGCATTAATACGTCGATTTCATTAAACCGCACATGAAAATTCCGCAGCTTTGAGATTAAAAAGTCTTTGATAAAAATACACAAGCCAAATTCAAATAAGCTCTCATTACAACAGAGACACACACTCATACTTTGGAGACATACCATGATGTTAGGTGGTGGGTAATTAGGCTTCCCGTCATCGGACTTCTCCCATCTGGACGTTAAAGGCTCTCCGATGGCCTCGATCCAACCATCGATAAGCAATAAATCCGGGCATTCCAGCCTACAGAACACATGAAATCCCATTGAATTCAGGCCAGTAAACGACGGAAAGCAAATTACCTTTTGAGTTCACTGCGCCGTTGATCAAACACTTGTCTCAAGCGAGTATATTTATAAATAAAAATCCCGTTCGGCGTCATTGCGTCATCTTCGTTTTCCGCACTTTCGAGTTGCTCCGGCAGGAAGCCATTGCTAATAAACCACTGCACTGCCTGAAAATGAATAAATCATGTGAAATTATGATAAATAAAAATAGTGCACTAAATTCAGATGCTTTTTGATCGGTGGTAAGAACCGACTTGATTTACGCATCAAGCGCGCATTGCCATTATTGAATATAAGTTATCATCAGGGCGATTTTTTTTGACACGTCAAAATAAGTAAAAAAAATTTTGTCCCCTGCATTTCGTTTGTATCGGAGATTTTGCACTGTCGGTGAACTTATCATTTGAAATTTTACAGCTTGTAGCCTACTTTATAGGCCTACCGTTGTAGACGGCCCATTGTCTGCTCATTGTGAATCATAAACAGTCAAATGAAACAAATAGGTTGGCACGGTGTTATGGTCAACATACCGCAATATCCTAACTGAAGCAAGACTGCTTGGGCATTGCATTGTTCTTATATCAAGAAGCGCATGATGAAAAATTGAGATGTAGACAACATTGTCAGAATGCAGCAGCACAATGTGGGTCACCAGCAGTGTAAGCTCATTCGCACAACTGCAGTGTTGTCAGCTAACAACTGCTGCTCTTGAACGTTCTTTCTTCATTCTTGCCATTCATTCTTCTTCCATTCTTGGCAAGCTACTTAGTAAGGACAGACACTTTCTACCAGAGTATGTAGGAAAGTATCTCTTTCGTTGTACTACAACAAATTCTAATTATTTCTACCATAATACGTGATGTAACTACTGGAATTCTTCATAGGGCCAGATTTCGTTAAAATACAAGTGTTTTCATGTAAAAACTCAAGTCAAATCCGTTTTTTTCAGGTTAATCTACTTCGTACGGACAGACAGTTCCAACCAAAAATGAAGATCAGTAGTAAAATTTTCACATTATGTGCGAAAACAACTAATTTGCATACATGATGTCAAAATTTGGTCAAAATTAAGTTTTTTAGGTCAAAGTCAAAATTTTGATTTTTTTAGATCAAAATCTTTCGTTTTTAGGCCGAAAAAAATCGCCCTAGTTATAATTGTATTCATGGTTTTAAAAATTATTTAAAATGAAAAAAATGATCCTCATCCCAATCAGGTCTGCTCTAACTTTCCTTTCTTTACGAAGTTTCAACAGACCAAAGATACAGAGAATTAAAGTTCATGATGAATTAGCTAAATTACAACACATTCGATCCTTACTTACCACCACATATTAAAATGCCTCATATGTTTCACCAGTTTATAACAGAACTCAGATAAATGTTACTTCAGAAAAATAAATGAAGTCAATTGGACAGAGCATGGGATGAATTTCACGGACATCATTAGATAACGCTCACTTTAAGATATTGATAGATCAGTGTAGTCACGCTCAGCTTTGTGTTGAGTTCTTCTTTGCTCTTTTCCGTCGCGTTTTCAGTGTATTCCAGCATTTTCTGGAAAAGTAATGGTGCAAGACGTCCGCCAAAGTGTCAAAAATTTCACACAAAAAAATTATAACGGTTATATAACGCCTACCTGAAACACAATCCGTAAATGATACATGAGAGTGGTGTTGAACCACAGTTGATTCTTTATATGGACATCGAGAATCGCAGTTGAACAGTCAAACTTAGACTACCTTGAAAAATAGAATAATTATACAGATTTACGCAATTTTTTCACAGCGGGAACGGGAATTATAAACAACGCCATGTACTTCAAAATACCATACTTCAGTATAGTAACAGATAGCAATGTTCCACAAAAATTACGCTAAAAACTATCACTAACTTACATGTCATATTCAGTTGCATACAGAAATGAAACAGCAAAAAACTTACTCAAATCGTCGATTGCACTTTTAATGTGGGCAACGCTTTTCCACGCCCACTCCATTACAAATTTTATCGTGCAGCCGCAAGCTACCAGATGTCCCGTGGCCAGCTCCTTGATAACAGTCAGTAGGAAAGAAATTTGGCCATGCTCCAATGCTGAAAGCAACAAACATTCATACTTCCAATTCCAGATTGGCAAATATACAGCTATGCAGCTTGACTACCACGACAAATATAGTTGTGAAAGCCAACTGAGTAGCTATGCCGAGTATTTACTGGCCCAACATAAATGATCGAGCATGGGAAAGAAATCCTTCAGAGAATCCCAAAATAAACCAGGAGCTCTGCCCTTGGTTCACTTGCTTCAGATCCCCAGTAAGTATCTACATTCAGAGTGGCCAGCATATTGGAAACATACCTGCTGTGAGCATGTTCTCTCTCATCATATCCGGCGAGAGAGCTTGGTTCCGCTTCAGAGTCGTGAAAAGACCCGACAATTGCAATTCGTCGTGAATTTCTTGCGGGCTGATCAGACACATTGAATTCGCAGAACGCATGGCGTTCAAAACCTGAGATCGGCAAGGAAAACATATTCGATATGTCAATTTGTAAACGCAATGCAGAACATGAATTTTTCTTTGACAGCTCCAATATCGCGGGCTACCATTGTGATCAAAATCATACCTTCAGTTATATTTCTACTCGAGTATAAATTCAATTCAATTTATTGCAAACAATTTCATCATTTTAATACACCACAAGACTGCGATACAATGGAAGATGGGAACATATCGAAACGATTTGGATCAGTCTTCGAAATCAGTCACCCACCTGGCCTAGGAGTTGAAAAAAAGTGGCATGCACGCAGAATGAGGAGTAAAAGAAGATAATATAAAAGGACAGGCGACAAAAAGAGGTGATGTCGGAAGGCGAGATCGATAAGTCAGGTCGTGGTCCAGTATGTGCTTTTATGTAGAAGGGCATGGAATCGTGAACTTACTTGTCGCTGATGTCCATTTATAGAACTGGAATAAAACATTCGCTCCGTGAGACAGTCGAGCGTGAAACTGCACGCTGACGGGAAGATGAACTTTTCCGGTAAGGGCTTTCTTCCAGATGAGAACGGCCGAATCTTGCCGGCAGCGACAGACATACACTAAAACGATAAGCAGCCGCGCTGATGTTGTCAATGTGATAACTGGGGTCGCCATAAATGCAAGCAAAATTTTCAACACAGGCTATGACTACTCGAGGGTACAGAAGTACAAAATGCGCCGTTTGAATTTAGAAGTACTGTAAACATGTCAAATAGCATCATGAGATATGCAGTTCAGAACTATCAGGCACAAGTTACAAGTCATCCTCTGATACGATGATCTATTATGACTACCGGTATTTAAAAAAAATTCGAAACTCGTTGCTGATTGACGAACTTGAAATGATAAAAGTCGGTTTTTCAACTGTGGCAATTACCCTGAGCACTTGAGAAACACATAAGTTTATTGGAACGGTTACAATATCAGGCAGTGACCGGTGGAATAACTTTCCTTTCATGTACACCCGCGGTTCTGAAACAGGGGTCCACGAACCCCTTGGGGGTACGAAGCACCAAATTAGGGGGCACAAGATACTTAATAAAGTGTAATATTATTGGCCGGTTTTCTTCAACTCGAAAATTTCTTGACGTTTCGAAAGGGCATTTTTGATTTAGATATGGGTATGCCATTCCCTCCGATAAAATAATAGTAGGCTTACCAATACTTCGTTCCCGTTTGTTTCCGTCACTACATCATTATCGAAAAACCAGTATCCAACGTAGAGATAATCGTCTTCATTGCCACTGGAAATACCAAAAGTTGTAACTCCACATCTTGGCGAATTTACGGAAATTGTTTACCATAAACGATGTGGCATCTGTGCCATGTACCATCGATTGATGTCAAACACCAGACTGTGAAGTTGTGATGTACATCCGTCTGCAAAGTAAAGTCATGACGGTTGAATTCATATTGTATCATCAACTGATTCGTACAGAAATAAAACAATCATATTATACACTCACCCGCAACATCATGTTGCTTATGAAATACACGCATAGTATATAGTTTAAATAACGGACTTCATCTAGTTTTGTGATTTGAGAGGATGGTCCCAGAATTATTCAGAACCACAATCACCTGTGTACAAGACGCAGCTACGTACAGAATGCAGTTTGATTTGGACAAATTTCTGCAGATTCAGTAAGAGGTATATGTTTCCTAATGATTTACAGCATTGCCAATATTTAATGTAATCACATTAGTAATAGTGAATAAGAAAACAAGATATTGAAATTTAACAAAGGAGATGGATCTATATATTCTAGCTGAACAAAATCTGTAGGTCAGAGTAATGAAAACAACCAATCACAATACAGTATATCTATGTATATGTTATGCTATGTATATCGTTTACCACCAGACCTGAGACAAGACAATAGCAGGGAAACAGACAAAAGAAATACAATTGTACAATGTACATATGGTCAATAACTTCCAGATTTTGTGCAACTCGCAGTAGTGCCTTGCGTGTGTTGAACACACCGATACCATCATGGACTCGGATTTACTGCAAGATGTAATCACACTAGTAAGAAATCAAATAGGTCAAGGAGAAGATACTTCCGAAGATGTTACACAAACTGGTAAGTTTTTTAATGTGTGATGTAATGACACAATTATCACTGAAAGAAGGGAGAGGGTTGGGCAGGACACAGTGTACAGGTAAACCTATCTGATTTTGCTACACCAATACATTCCCTATAGATAATAACAGCAAAATTTGATTACAGGAATGATCCTTATGTCAATGAATTTAACCTTCATGTAGAGTAGCCAGCCTCTTGTTTGTTTAGGCAAAATAAAAATAGGTATACCTATGACACTATTAGCATGGTGCAGGTCACATAGTCGATCAAGATTAGCACTTTGCTTTGAAACTGCAACTACGAATTGAAAAGTAATTATAAATACACTATCGGTATAAGAAATTGACATTTACGATAAATTCAATGAATTGACATAAAAATTGTCGCTCATATGATACGCAAGTTACCATTCCAAGTGCTCAGGCAGATAAACAGCTAACACAATAGTGACCAAGTTTAACCTGCTACATTTCAGAGAAATTGACGCAGATCTCAGATTTGGATATTAATGAATCTTCCAATGTTGAATCAGGTAACATTATATAAATTTGCATCAATGACCATACAATGACATTTACTCTAGATGTACAGAAAATGACCTTGTAATGGAACGTGATTGATATCTCAACACATTTTGTATCTATTAAGGCAGCAAAATTTCCGAAGCACGCATGCTAAGGATGGCGATCCAAGATTTTGTTGACAATATGCGGTCAGAAGTAACAAATTTCGGCACCTCGCTCGCCCGCTCGATCTACGAGATGAAGAAAGCCACCGAGCAAATGCAACAATACGCAGAACTGTATAAAGAAATCCAATTAGAAAGTTGTCACTTGAAAGACTTCCTTAGTGTGATCACAGCAACCACCCAGATGGATGTCACAGGGAAATCTCTTCAGTTCCGTGCAAAGTGGAAAGCGTACATCATCATATCTTTGACTCACTTACTGCTGATGTTGAATGAATACAAGGTCGCAAGAGACGCATGCAAATATGTCATATTCTGGCTGCAGCAGAACATTGGTGCTGAGGCCAGGACAACCAATTTGCATGGTTTTTCATGTCATATCTTGGGGATAATACATCAAGCCCAAAACAACCACGAAACCACAGTCCAGTATTATGAAAGTGCATTGGATGCATATCAAGGCAACTACGATTGGATCGATGCAAATGCTCAAAAGAACCTGATTCAAGTTATTGATGCGAAACTGGAGCGTGTCGGTACGTCGAAATGTATGATAATCGTGATAATTTCAGTCGGACCAACCAGGACCACCGATAAGGTCGCATAAACCTAAACAGGTCAAGAATAACACTATGTGCTTGGTAGCAGAATCAAAAGAAAGAATATTAATACCGTAATTTTCCATATATAATGCGCTAAATTTTACCGAATTTTTGTCCTAAAATCAGGGGATGCGTATTATGCCGGCTATTATGCTCAACTATGGCGTCCCAGGCCTCACAGGCTTTGGCTGCTATCTACAATTGTTCAGAGACAATGCCGTTAGGTGTATAATGATTAGCGATTGTTATGTCATGATTGTTCAGCAGTGACATCGCAAAAAAGAATGACATCGAACACTAAAGCATAACCATCGTTGGTAAATTATTATACGCGCAAGTTTGTCAACACGAGAAAATTTTATAATCGGCATTTACGCATGTACTATTCATGTGCTGCGAATGCAGGGTGTGAACTATACATGGGTACAGGCTTTCTCCCAGAATTTACATGCCATTTTAAGGGTGCGAATTATACATGGAGACGTATTATACATGGAAAATTACGGTAATGGCATTTAGTATCTATAGTTTACTGAAACTGGAAATTTTCCAATTTACTTCCTAATCTCAACTTAAATACTTGACTTCCTGGTAATATCAATCAACCTTTCAACTTGAGATAAATCCTACTAAGGACAGGTACAGAAGGTTTCGATCTATAAATGTAACATGTTATAAATATAATACCTCGCACCACAATAATTCTAAAATGCACCGATAGTATTGTGCTTGTAATATGTAGATTTCATAAAGAGCCAAGTTTGATTCAAATATACAATATTTCAGAAGCGTCCATTGGACCCGAGGGTGGACGCCTTGGGTTGAACAGTTTCCAAGTACAGATACCACAAGACGCATTAAGTGACACAAAGCAGTTTAATCTGAGAACTTCGCTGGCGGAGAATTATGAAGAAGACTACACACCAATAAGTGCTGTGCTTGAATGCGAGCCTCCAACCAACTTTAAATCGGCCGTAAAAATCGCGCTGCCAATATGGTGCGAAGTCGAGAGCGAAAATGTAATCGCGGAAGTTTTCTGTCTCAGTAACGAGTCGTCAGAGCCTGAACTATTGGAAAACATAGACTTACAAGACGTAAAAGAGACGGTCACATTCGACAGCAAACACTTTTCATTGTTTTTCATGATGATCAAAAATACCTTCCTTCGAATGGTCAAGTTCAAGGTGAATATGAGTATATGGAAGAGTCCAGAAGGCAATTACGACTTTATACTGTCGGCTAAGGACAGGACGGTGAAGAATAGATGGCACAATGACCTGAAATCACAGGGCTTCACGCAAACAAGAGTCACAATAAACCCGACTGAAGTAAAATACAAACAGGAGTTGACATTGACTATGACATGTGACCAGGGAAGCGTTGAGCCATCTGAACAAACCCTGATACCGGATTTCAGTCTCAATCCCACTTTTCATAAAAACTTTGTTCTGAACTTGGAAGGACAGAACGAACACAGCATAACCAACATAAAAGTGACATGTACGGTGACGAGTCTGGGCAGAGTTGTTGATAAGGTGCGGTGGAGAGAACCAGCGACATGCACCGGTGAGAGAAGGAGCGAAACATCGACAAACACTGGTGAGAGGAACGAAGCAGCGACAAATCACGGTGAGAGAAAGTTATTCCTGTTTCAAGTAACAATATCCGTCACTATTAAAAACACAAACATTCTAGGTAGTGGGTTAGTGAAACTAATCGAACAGAATGAGTTTGAATCTGAATATTACGATATCCGATAATATTCCACACTTCCACACCTACTAGTTTCAATTCACCACCGAGTCTAAGTCCGCGAGCAGAGGGTCGAGTCCGAGTCATGGTATTATGACTCGAGTCCTAGTCCAGTCCAAAAGTCCTGTTGAACCCACTTTTTATAACTCTGATTGGTGATATCGAATGGTTCGCGTTTATAATATACTATTTTCCTCACTTTTAGCAGTTCCTGGTCGCATTTTCAAGCACCAGTACCAATAGACAAAATCCCAATAGCGCGGTTACTTTACTAGGCTATTCTTCAAAATTACAATGAAATGTCGGTCTTGGCCGTCCTGAGTCTCGAGTCATATGACTTGGTTCGAGTCATGCACATTGACTCGAGTCGAAGTCGAGTCAATACACTGATTGACTCGAGTCGAGTAATGTCAATTTCGTTTTTTGAGAAGATGATTCGAGTTAAGTCGAGTCATCGTAAAATCGTGACTCGAGTCATTACCACCCTGCTGTATTCCCATGCTGGCAGATCCTCTCCCGGCGGTCCATCGCTCGCAGATCTACAGCTCGACTTCACATCTACGGAACTTAGCCATGCCGCTGAATCACTCCGAGGCCATCTACGGCATGTCGCCAAGACGCTGCATCAAGTGAGCGTCTTTTCCCGGGCACCCCGACGCCATCTACGGAACTTCGCCAAGACGCTGCACCAAGTGAGTGTGACACTTTAGACAGCTACTCTATAGAATTTGGATATGACGCTACAGCGACAAATCACGGTGAGAGAAAGGTATTCATGTTTAAAGTAACAATATCCGTCAGTACCAAAAACACAAACATTCTAGGTAGTGGGTTAGTGAAACTAATCAAGCAGAATGAGTTGGAAACTGGATCATCCAATATCCGATAATATTCCACACTTCCACACCTACTAGTTTCTGAAATGTTTCTTTTTTCTGAGTTAGCCCGGATTGTCACAAACTCAGCCGTCTACCATATCCGTCACTTTTCTTCCGGGAGGCGGTGACTTATTACGCAGATCTTGTAACTTGTCGCGGTTTAGGTGCGGTTGTTCTCGTCAACACAAATCAACAGATTACTACTTTCACTTAACATTATTGTCGCAAAAATAAAAACTTTCTTACACTTCAGATTTTGGTGAAGAAGTGAAGTAGAAAGTCACGACATTGCTTCTAATTCTACTCAAGTAGCAACACTGATTACTCTTGACCATCTGTCCTTCACGATATCAACATACGTTCTACAATATTGTCAGTCAACGCATTATTTGTATTCATAAGCGCCTACTTTTATATTTTTACGAGGTGGCAGAGTTTTGTGTCTTGAGACGAATGTTTGAAACAGACAGCAAGAAACATAGATGATGGCGAACGAGAAAGCGTGTATTCTAATCAGTATCGCCACGAATGGGTTTCGAGTCTGACACCGTATTGAGTGGCATTCGTCGCGACAATTGTTTTCTCATATCGGTATTTAAGCTGTATTGCTGCATTTCCCGCTTAATGTCACTGGCAAAGCCTTGTTAGAGAAACGAATATTCGCAGAAATGAATTCCAATTTGCAGGCGCACACCAACACACCCTCCAATTTCGCGCTCCAATTACCAAGACTATCACGACACTGGCTAGCTCAAGAATGGTTTTGTAAACGAATATGGGCGAACATAATTTAGATTTTAGAAAAGCAGAACGTCTATTTGGGCGCGTGGTCAATGTTATTGTTTCATGATGTCGCTTTTTGATCAAACAATCACTAATCAGCGTTAACCCGACCGCATGGTCCCCAAACCAGCGAGAGATACGAGCCAAAGCATGCTAGGCCCGACACGCGATAGTTGGGTCAGCAATGGTATCGTGCACACCTGGCCGAGGCCGCCAATGCAGATGCGATTGCGCAGGCAAGCGATGATATAGTGTCAACTGGGCCTATTGCCGATGCGATTGTACAAGCCAGCAGAATCAGGCTTGTTCCAGATGCGATAAATCAGGCTAGCGAGGATTACCACGCGCACGGGAATGACTGACCTAATTTCGCGACCATCTCAGCGGGATATCATCACAGACTCTTCCCGCTAATTGACAACCTGCTTCTCGCAAATATGCCGCGCAGAACACTGATAACACAATTATTGAATTGCAACTGAATATTAGAGTTAGAATGATCATTTCAAATGAAGTGGTTTCGCGTTTTGAACAGGGGGATTCGAACCACGAGGTCGCGTCGATTCGCCCGATTACTAATTACTGGTCACCAATCACTTGGGCGTTCGAGCATTTTGTACGAGGTGGCCGCCACATCGTAAGTCGGCGCCTATGTCTGTATTCCAGGGTTGTAACCAAGTTACAAGGCTGCGAATCGCAAGTCAATCTCACTTTTTCAATTCACCACCGAGTCAAGTCCGAGTCCAAGTCCGCGGGCAGAGAGTCGAGTCTGAGTGATGGTATTAGGACTCGAGTCCGAGTCCAAGACTGCCCAGATTCAAGTTAAAGTCCTGCTAAACCCACCTTTTATAACTCTGGTGATATCGAATGGTTCGCATTCATAATAATTATACTATTTTCCTCACTTTTAGCAGTTCCTGGACGCATTTTCAAGCACCATTACCAATAGAAGAAATCCCGATAGTGTGGTTACTTTACTATTCTTCGAAATTACAATGAAATGTCGGTCTTGGCCGCCTGAGTCTCGAGTCATATGACTTGGTTCGAGTCATGCGCAATGACTCGAGTCCAAGTCGTGTCAATACACTGATTGACTCGAGTCGAGTAGAGTCATTTCCGTTTTTTGACAAGATGATTCGAGTCAAGTCGAGTCATCCTAAAATCATGACTCGAGTCAATACAACCCTGCTGTATTCACATGCTCGCAGGTCCTCTCCAGGACGACACGTCGTTCGCAGAGCCATGTTTCGACACGTCATCGACGGAACTTAGCGATGAGGATACACTAAGTGAGTGTGACACTTTAAACAGTTACTCTATAGAATTTGGATATGACGCTACAGCGACAAATCACGGTGAGAGAGAGGTATAAATGTTTCAAGTAACAATATCCGTCAGTATTAAAAACACAAACATTCGAGGTAGTGGGTTAGTGAAACTAATCAAGCAGAATGAGTTAGAAACTGGATCATCCGATTTCCGATAATATCCCACACTTCCACACCTACTAGTTTCTGAAATGTTTTTTTTCTGAGTTAGCCCGGATTTTCACTAACTCAGCCGTTTACCAAATCCGTCACTTTTCTTCCGGGAGGTAGTGACTTATTGTGGTTTAGGTGCGGTTGTTCTCCTCAACACAAATCAACAGATTACTACTTTCACTTAACATTATTGTTGCAAAAATAAAAACTTTCTTACACTTGAGATTTTGGTGAAGAAGTGGAGTAGAAAGTCACGACATTGCTTCTAATTCTACTCGAGTAGCAACACTGATTACTCTGACCAACTGTCCTTCACGATACCAACATACCGGTAATTACCGGTCACCAATCACTTGGGCGTTTGAGCATTTTGTCGGCGCCTATGTCTGTATTCCAGGGTTGTAACCAAGTCACAAGGCTCCGAGTCGCAAGTTAATCTCACTTTTTAAATTCACCACAGAGTCCAAGTCGAGTCAATATAGTGATTGACTCGAGTCGAGTAGAGTCATTTCCGTGTTTTGAGAAGATGATTTGAGTCATCAAATAAAATCGTGAATCGAGTCATTGCAACCCTGCTGTATTCGTATGCCCGCAGGTCCTATCTCGGATGCATCAAGTGACTCTTTCTGGGACACTTCAGACAGACCTGAGAACACATCTACAGGATTTGGCGATGACGCTGCAGTGAGTGGCTGTGTCTCTTCAGTCTCTGGGAATGCGGACCGACTGGAAGACGTTTTCCAAGACGAAATTGTCAAGGAATTTTCCAGCAATAACATGTGGAGACGGTTCGCCATTTCATCGCATGGGCTTGCGTTATCCATGGAAAGAGTTAACACTATCGAATTAAATTACCCTCAGGACGTAGAACGTCAGAAAATGGCCATGCTGGAGTGGTGGAGCAACGTAAATAGAGGCACTGGTGAGAATGGCTTCTTCCTCTTTTGATTTGATAGAGAGACTTATTAACATGTTAACAATGAGCATTGTCCAACAAAATGCTTAGAGCATCTCTATTCAGGGAAAGACCTCATAGAGAAGATAAGGAGAACCGTGGAAGAATATCGAGAGCATGAACAAAGCCAGTAGCAGTACGTCCTCGGAATCGGAAGACTCGCAGTCCGTAACGATGTCAGAATTAACGACAATATGAACGAAGTGATTGCCTTCATAATGCAGAAACTGTATCATACTATTCAGTGTGTTGCCTGTAACACCCAAATCGGAAAGGCTGGAGCGATTGACTATCTTTACATACAAACAGTAAAAATTGGTCCGGGTCTGCAACAATAGGGGAAGAGACAGAGGTTCACAAAATTCGATATCGCCACAAAACATCAAAGTATCAGTTTTATATTCAATTTTACTGCAATAATACTATCGTTATTTCGTTTACACGAGCAGTATCAACACCACACCTATCACTGTCCAGCGCTATTGAAATTACTTGGAAATGAAAAGTTCAATTTTTTCAAAAATTGGTCCTGAAAAACAGCTGAGGCTAGAATCCCTTGATCGCTTGAATTTTATCACACATAATATCAGATATATTGATGTGAAGAGAGCATAACACTGTCAGTTAAATTCAAACACAAAAAAAGTCTGTAGAATTTAAATCGAAGCGCTGTTGAAATAAAATCCAGGAGCACATTTACTCACTGAGAGATGCGCCTCTGTCCTAGAAAGCTAAAAAGTTCCTAGAACACAAACATCATCACTGCTCTAGTGCTCCATAATAGGACTTGCCGACTTAGCGATAATTTTGAATTAGGCTCTAAAGCGAAATTGCAGAACCAATCCACTCATGTTGATTATCTGCAGAACTGCACTTGGGAGTAAACCTTTTCGACCACGAATATCATCATACAAAGCTGAGCTTGTAATTGAACATGAGCATTAGGGTTGTCCAAAATTTGGAAAATTTTAAAAATGCCCCGTGATTGTGTCTCATTCCATAGATTATTGATAAAAAATAACAATGAGCCCAAAAGAAGCTCACGGGAACGCCGTTAAGATTTCGGCCAAAGCGTTTTAAAGTAGCTGCCCAAGTATGGGCGTGCCAGCGACCATAGAACGGCGAGAAGACTAGTAATCAAATAACCACGGCTCCTGATTGGCTAATTGGCTATGCTTCTATGATCACCACAGCAACAACTTGCTGATTATGTGCTCAAGGAGTCTGCTACCGGTGGGGATTCTGAAATCGCGTTGTTGGTAGGTTGGCAGATGATGATTTAAGATTAATTCAGGACATGTTAAGGTACGAAATACATGATGAACAATCAACAGCTGCTTCACAAAAACTTCTACAGCATGACTGCTTTATTGGAAGGAAACGGCTGTAGCCTACATGCCGTGTTTTCGCCGAGGGAAAGCAAAAACGCTTATGCAAGNGGTAAACGAATTNCCCGNTTGGAAAGGATCCATCNTCAGTGAACACAAATATAAAGCTTANCAATGACANGATACCGTAATTTGTGTGATCTTATTAGGCTCAAGCTGNANTATATAGGTGACGTTTTGAATGATATTGGAATCGGCTGAATCAGCGGGTTATGCTTGGCACTCATCAGATGCTNACAGTAAATTGAATTCACTTGTAAGTGTTGCTAAAGTCCCTAATGATAACGCACACTCGCACAGGGCTATGCCCAATGTGGTATGTCAAAGTCCCTATTGATCCCGCAGAAAATCAGAGACTGTAAAGATAANCACAGACTATNCTGCATAGNATCCAGCATAGTTTGGACATGATATCCAG
Source organism: Botryllus schlosseri (assembly GCA_000444245.1). Lineage (NCBI taxonomy): Eukaryota > Metazoa > Chordata > Ascidiacea > Stolidobranchia > Styelidae > Botryllus > Botryllus schlosseri. The sequence goes on along the minus strand of ATSW01121762.1, from coordinate 6,404 downwards.
CATTGTGCTTACTTTACACCTCTTTTCTGCAGCATCATTAAGGACTTTGACAACACTTACATGTGAATTCAATTTGCTGTAAGTATAACTGCCAAGCACAACCGGCTGATTCAGTCAATCCCTAGAGCATTCAAAATATCAACTATATACTACAACTTGANTCCAATAAGNTCACACAAAGTATAGTGTCANNGTCAAGCTTTATATTTGTATTCACTGANGATGGATCCCTTCTGAAACGGGGAATTCGNTCACNACTTGCATAAGCGTCTTTGCTTTCCCTCGATGAAAACACGGCATGTAGGCTACAGCCGTTNCCTTCACANCAAAGCAGTCATGCTGTAGAAGTTTATGTGAAGCAGCTGTTGATTGTTCATCATGTATTTCGTACCTTAACATGTCCTGAATTAATCTTAAATCATCATCTGCCAACCTACCAACAACGCGATTTCAGAATCCCCACCGGTAGCAGACTCCTTGAGCACATAATCAGCAAGTTGTTGCTGTGGTGATCATTGAAGCATAGCCAATTAGCCAATCAGGAGCCGTGGTTATTTGATTACTAGTCTTCTCGCCGTTCTATGGTCGNTGGCACGCCCATTCTTGGGCAGCTACTTTAAAACGCTTTGGCCGAAATCTTAACGGCTTTCCCGTGAGCTTCTTTTGGGCTCATTGTTATTTTTTATCAATAATCTATGGAATGAGACACAATCACGGGGTATTTTTAAGATTTTCCAAATTTTGGACAACCCTAATGAGCATATTGTTGCAATACATTCATTCAGAAATTGGTTACTTTATAGCAGTGGTTATAAACCGGTGTTCCATGGAACACAAGGGGTTTCCTCAGCCAGTCTCAGGAGTTTTCTGGCGGTCATTACATGCATTCAATTCAAACCACACATATGATTTGTAATGATATGGCTGTCTTGGCTATCATCAGTTGCAGGTAGCTAGGCCCTAGGGTGAGGTTTGAAACCCCATCTTTCTGAAATGCCTATTCTGTCTCCAAGAACATTTGGGGTTACCCTTACCAATGAGGAATTGGTTTCTACCATACAATACGATGACACTTTCAAAGTAAAGCCTTGCATTTCTGAACTGGTATCTGAAAGGGACCGGCAGAAGTCACAAATATTCAATGTTTTCATTTTGTGTGAATATAATATTTTAAAGGTTTTGTTCTTCAACACTCTGTTATGCACAGCTCATTTTGCGCACCAGTAATCTATGGTAATGTAGGCTATTAGATGTGTATTGTGGAAGATTTTTGTTTTTATGCTCAGCGAAGGCTTCCAGATTAGCGTAAGTGTTCAGGTTTGTAAAAGTTAAGAATCACTGCTTTATAGCTTACCGCCAGACCCAAGAGAAAACAATAGTAAGGTAAGAAACAAAAGAAACAAGATATGTACATTTGTACATACAATCAGCTCTTCAAGATTTTGTTCTGTCAGTAGTGACCTGCGCGTTGAATGCGCCGACATCATCATGGACTTCAATTTATTGCAAGATGTAATGACACTAGTAAGAAATCAAATTGGTCAAGGTGCATTCAAGAATCTAGAAGATACTTCTGATGATGTTACAAAAACTGGTAAGTCTTTTGTAATGTAACGGCATACATAGACAATTATCACTGAAAGCAGGGAAGTGACCTGTGACCCTTTCAGTATAAAGTGGAATTGAAGAAACAACCCCCTCTTCTCTAATACATATGCACATTTGGCATTTCAAATTTTAGCAGATCCACCCCAAATTACAAGGAATTCCAATAAAAGATCGCAGCTAAATTTGAGAGAATGGTCCGTGAATAAAGAACCACAATCACTTGTGCACACGATGCAGCTATAGAATGCAGTTAGGTTTGGATACTTTTATGCAGATTCAGGAATAAATATATGCTTTCTCATGATTTACAGCATTGACCAACCTATTTCATAATCACATTACCGATAGTGGAAGAGAAAACAAGTTATTGAAATTTAACAAAGGAGATGAATCTATTCCAGCAGGAAACTTCTATGGGAAAGAAGCAATGAAAACAACGGGTGTCACAATACAGTCAACCTAAAACCGTTCACTATTTAGCTTACCAACAGACCCCGGGAGAAGAAAATAGTACGACAACAAAAGATTTACAATTGTACACCGTACTTAGACCCATACAGTCAGTAGTTCAAGATTTTGATCAATCATTAGTGCCTTGGTAGTTGAATACTCTGATACTATCATGGACTTGGATTTGCTACAAGATGTAATCACAGTAGTAAGAAATCAATTAGGTCAAGAAGCATTCAAGAATCTACAAGATACTTATAATGATTTTACACAAACTGGTTGAGTTTTTTTGTAATGAAATGACAACAATTTATCATCTAAAGCAGGGCAGTGGTAGGACAAAAATACAAACAAAGAGAAAACCCGTAAAAAGGGGGCCAAGTGAGAGATATTTTGTATGTTCATTGTTCAATTACACCTCAGTTTTTGCTGGATCGTCTCCTTCATGCAGTGTAGCTAACCTGTGTTCTTTATGGCAAAACAGCAATTAACATGATATTACTAGTTGATTGGTAACATAGTCACTGAAGATTACCTAGTACTCGGCTTTAAAACTGCAACTACGAATTGAAAAGAAAGTATAAATCTGTAAGAAATTGTAGTTAACGATCAAATCACCGACCATATGACATGCAAATTTACATTACAAACTGCTCAGTCTGACGCACCAACCAATAGTGTTGAAGTTGAACCTAATACATTTCAGAGAAATTGGCACAGATCTCAGATTTGGAGATTAAAGGGGCCTCAAGTGGTGAATCAGGTAATGTGACATAAATTGCATCATGATAATAGTTATTGTACTTTATACATTAATATACATTAATAAGCTTGTGATCACTCAACTTGATTGATATTACACCGCATTTTGTATCTATCAAGGCAGTAAAATGTCCGAAGTACGCATGCTAAGGATGGCGATCCAAGATTTTGTCGACAACATGCGATCAGAATTAGCAAATTTTGACACCACGCTCAAGGGTGCACGAGCCGAGAAACACCAACTTCAAGTCACAGAGTCGGCGATCCACGAGATGAAGAAAGCCACCGAGCAAATTCAACAGTACGCAGAATTGTATGAAGAACTCCAATTTCAGAGTTTTCACTTGAAACACTTCTTTGACACGATCAAAGCAACCACCCAAATGGATGTCACAGCACAATCCATCCAGTTCCGCGCAAAGTGGAAAGCGTACAACATCCTATCTTTGGCTCACTTGCTGCTGATGACAAATGAATACAAGGCCGCAAAAGACGCCAGCAAATACGTCATATTCTGGCTGCAGCAGAACATTGGTGCCGAAGCCAGGACGACTAATTTGCACGGATTTTCGTGTCATATCTTGGCTATAATACATCGCGCCCAAAACAACTACGAAACCGCAGCACAATACTATGAAAGTGCCTTGGATGCTTATCGAGGCGACTTTGATTGGATCGACGCGAAAGTGCAAAAGAATCTGATTCAAGTTATTGGAGCGAAACTGGAATATGCCAAAAGAAAGGTCAATTACGTCGGTTAGTGCAAAGGTTTTAATTTGTGATCATTTCAATCATACCAACATGCTTGCCTAAACCCAATAAGCCAAGGATTAAGTCTGTGCTTGGTAGTAACTTTGAAAGCAAGAATGCTATACAACGAATTTAGTATCATAGATCACTGAAGGTGAAAAATTTCTATGTGGCTTCTACAGAACAATAAGAATTACAACTTCAATATTAGACTTCATTGGTAATATGAATCTACTTTTTAATTGAAGACAAATCCTAGTCTTCACAGACATACCAACTTTGTACAACATGTAAAACGTTACTGGTATAAATATAAAACCTCGGCTGACAACAATTCAAAGCCATGATAGTATTGCGCTTCCAATACGTACATTTCATTTATAGCCAAAGTTTATTAAAAATATCACTATATCATGCATAAATTAAACTGATATTCCAATAAGCATCAAATTGTTCAATGATAATTATTTAGTACTAAGACAACATCGTAAGCTGCACAGTTCACATCCATGTGCAATATTTCAGAAGCGTTCATTGGACCCGAGGGCGGACGTCTCGGGTTGAACAGTTGTCAAGTACAAATACCACAAGGCGCGTTGTCTGGTAAGAAGCAATTCATTCTCCGAACTTCGCTGGTGGAGAATTACGAAAAAGACTACGCTCCGATAAGCGCCGTGCTCGAATGCGAGCCTCCGACCAGCTTCAAATCGCCCGTAAAAATAGCGTTGCCGACATGGTGCGAAGTAAAGGGCGAAAAAGTCATCGCGAAAATATTCTGTCTCAGCAACCAGTCCTCAAAACGGGAACTAATAGAGAGCGTCGACTTGCAGAACGTGGAAGATGCGATCACATTCGACAGCATACACTTTTCCTCGTTTTTCATGATGATCAAAAAGACTTTCCTTCGAATGGTCAAGTTCAAGGCGACTATGAACATATGGAATAGTCCGGAGGGAAATTACAACTTCATACTATCAGCAAGGGACAGAACGGTGGAGAAGAAGTGGCGAGAAGACCTGCAATCGCAAGGCTACAGTCCCACAAGAGCCATAATGAACCCGATTGTAGTAAAAAACAAACAGGAGTTGACATTGACCATGGCGTGCGACAAAGGAAACTTTTCGCCGCCTCGACAAATGCTGATTGCGGATTTCTTCCACAATCCGACTTTCCACAAAAATTTTGTTCTCAACTTGGATAAAGAAGGATCCAACGAAGGCAACATAACAGTGTCGTGTACGGTGATGAGTCAAGGCAGAGTTGTCGAGGAGGTGCGGTGGAAAGAAACGGCGACAAGCACTGGTGAGAGTTAACAACCTACGTACAGTTGCAATGTCAATTAGTGTGCATGTCTTCTTTTTTACATCGCCTACGCCAGGTGGGTGTCAGATTTTGAAGACTACTCCAAGTTGTTTCCACACCTTCCTATCTTTCATTGTATCGCAGTCTTGCGGCGTTTTGAAATGATGAAAATGTTTGCAACAAATTGAATTGAATTCGTGTTCACATATGTGAACATTGCTGGTAGTCGGCTACCAATCATAATCGAGGAGAATCGTTCTGAATGTCAATCACGCGGTTTGTGACAACACTCAACCGATTTTCACTGTTATGTCACAGTTTGCTTTTGGATAAGCTGGCTAACTACGCAGATCTTGTGGCTCCAGGTTCAGTTTTTCTCATGAACACAAATTAATCGACCATCATAAATCGTCATCAACCACTTACCTACATGCTTGTCGCACATTCACGTCTCTATTTTCCTACTTCTACTTCAAGCAGTTTGGCATATCTTGTAATCGAGAAGAAATATACGACATTGCTTTTACCTATGCTTAAGTAGCAATGCTGATTACTCCAACGTTTCGCTAAGTTTATACCACAATTTCACTCACAAAAGTCGTGCAAACATGTCCTGAACTTACTTTGACAAAAAACTGTACAGTAGGCTAGTCATTCAAGTGCTCTCTACTCTTTATACATACCCACTTGAGTAAGTAGTGCAATCAGGCAAAACCTATTTGGGTGCTACCAAGTAGAAGCAATTCGTAAGTGACCCACTCTGATCGCAGGCTATCAACGCGCCAGACTGGCAGACGTTTTCCAAGACGAGATCGTCAAGGAATTTTCCAGCAAAACGCTATGGAGACGGTTCGCCGTGTCCTCCCACGGGCTCACGTTATCCGTGGAGAGAGTGAACACCATCGAATCAAATTACCCGGCGGACTTGGAGCGCCAAAAAATCGCCATGTTGGAATCGTGGAGAGACATAACTGGCGGAAGCGGTGAGAGAAACTTCTTCGTCTTTTGATTTGACACAGAGATTTAGTAACAAGGTGATAATAATTGGCATTTTGTACAAATTGCTAACCGGCGCTCTATTCAGAACACGTTCTCATATTGAAGATAAGGACTACCGTCGAAAAATTTCGAGAGCACGAACAAACCTAGTGGTACATCCTCAGAAGACTTGCAATCCAAGACTACTAACAAAATTACCTCTTTCATAATAAAGAAATTGCACTGGTGCACAGGCGAGGTTTTCACTGAAATGTTATTACAGCGTAAACACGCGTGTGGTGTACACAACGAAACCCTTGTCTCGAAAAGATGTACTTCCTGCCTTTAATGCAAGTAATGTTGTTTACCAATACAAGCGCCACTGTGATAGTAGGTATGTAGGACGTACATCTCAAAGATTGTTTGAGGGTATTAAGAAGCATATCCCAAAATTGATTTGGTCAAAAACATGCGCAAATACTCGCACGGAGCTTGCACGTCAAGGTGCAAATTGGCTGCCAAAACAGACTGCTATGACGATTACCAAGCATATG
>ATSW01121750.1:0-20420 GCA_000444245.1 Botryllus schlosseri | reverse complement strand
TATATTTACATAATCAATATATTATTGAGATGTATATTCTATTGTTTCATGCCACTCAAAATGGGGTTTGCTCCCTCGCACCCATTAGTCGAGTATATTTATATTTGGGTTACCATATTTTCAGATCAAAAAAGAGGACGCCTTTTTCAAATCACAAAACTTATCATATCGGACGAGAAAGCGGTTGATTTGAATTTTTCACGAAAAATACCGTTTGTGTTAATTAAAACCAGAGGTGGTCAGTAAAGAAGTACTTCTACTTTTTGGAAGTACTCAAGTAGTTTTCCTCCAGTTCTGGTACTTACTCAAGCAGATCTGATTTTCTCTACTTCTACTTCGTAATATTGTGTGATCTACTTACTTACATTTAGCTATTTTCAGTTTGTCAAGTAGAAATAGTTTCATCCCGCAATACCAAAGATAGCCTGAGGAATTTCGGGGCTGTTTTCACGGAGTACCAACATTTAATATGTATTCATAAAAGTCAAGTAAAGGCCAGAAATTTTGTGGCGCTTCGCGCACAGTAGTTATGGATTGACAAATATGTTTTCACAAAAGTATCAGTGAATATAATTTAGGTACCGGATTGCTAATGTTTGCGCTCACACCGCATTGTCACCCATATCAAATATTTCATCACGGTAAATATGGCCCACTATAATGTTTGAAACTACCGTTTCGCAATCTAGCAATTACCTATCCCATCGTTATCTAGCAGCCCATGACGTGTTCTGCTAATCTGGAAAATCCGGCATTTTGAAACGTTACACCTGTTTTAGCAGATCACTTTCGAAGCTTTATGGTCTAACGACACGAAATATATTTTCCGCTATTTAGAAGTGCAATTGTATTTCATTTTCAATTCCAAGTATGATACTTGGAGTATCATTCTTTGAGTTCTAATTACTTTCCGTTCTTTTGTCTGCAGAACATACATGCTGAGAAGCAGAAAAGCAAGTGTAGTAATGCCACTATTTTCCGAAAATAAATCTACACTAAATATAAATTTTCCGATCCACAATATTTGTTATTAACGTATACTAATCGCGAAAAGTGTTGAAACCGTCTCCGATACATCTTCTCCGTATATCTTTTCAAGTAAACTTGGCGCCTTATGATATGGCATTGGGCGCCATGCCATGATATTCTCTAAAATGGGGTCTTCCAGTAAGCAAAGGGTTAGGATCGCATTTTCATATAAATACTATATTTTGCATCCCATGATGCGAAAGAATGCTTATTCTGTCGAAAATCGACACCTCCTGGGATGCATCAATACGAATCAAGCTCCCTCTGCACCTTCCGCATAGCTCGATTGGCAGCTTTCGACAGTCCATGCGAACGAATTGAGAATGTTTTCAAAACTACTTACTTGAGTAGATTTTAAGTCAGTCAACTCTACTTCTACTTCAAGTAGTTTTAGGTGGCTTATGGAAGAAGTACTTCTACTCGTACTTGAGTATATTTTTTCGTCACTACTTCTACTTGAGTAGCTTTCTTGACTACTTTGACCACCTCTGAATAAAACAAAGGTCCTTTTTCCAGCTCGACTCTATTAAGACATTTGGACGTCATCGGATGACATTTTCGATTTCTTGAAGGAGGACAAATCCTTGCAAAGGAGGACGTATGGTAAGTTGGTAACTCTAGTTATGTGTGTTAGACTTCTAATCAACATTTGTTATAATGTGGGCAACACTAACCGACAAATTCTTACTTTTTTAGATATTGGAAGTCTCCACTTGTACTTGCACTTGAGTATACATTTACGGAGTTACTTCGACTTGCGTACCAACCGACGGTGGCTACTTTGACCACTTATATTTGTGTTTGTTACTGTTCATTATCGAGATCAAGTCATATTTAACTTACTTCTGTAAAACTCTCGGGTGATATCGTAGGCATCAGATTCATAATATATTCTTTTTTCTCATTCTAAACATGTTCATTCAAACAAATAAAAGAAAGTTTCCGGGCGTATGTTTCAATCATGGGTTCCGATATGTGAGAGTTGAAACAGTCATATAAAATGTCTCGAGTCATGTCACATCACAAGCCTGACTTCAACTTCGACCCTGCGATCAGGACTTTGAGCAACTCTCAGTGTCTCTCTCTCTCAGTCTCAGTGCCGAGGAAGAATCGGATCAACTCTCACTTTTCAATGAGTTCAACCCACCTGGATGTTGTAGAGAGTGGTATCTAGCACGTCGTTGTCTTTGTACCATTGGTACGTGGCGCTGGGAGAGGCATCTGCGGCGCAGGAGAAAGTCACCGGGCTGTCGAGATCGTAAGATCCAGACGAGATTTCATCAACCCAACGTGGGGCGTCTAAGAGTAATGAATTTGTTGATTTCAGGCTCATCCGACTGGTACGAAATTTAGGAGGCTTATGTGAACAGATGACTTCACACTTTACATACAACAGGGGCAGCGAACCCGTGGCCAGCGCGGAAATTTTCGAAATAAGTTATATTATCAAAAATGAATTGCCCAGATTGGGAACTTGCAAAGCCAACCAAAAAAGTAGTTAGTCTGGCCGCAACACTTCCCAGTCAACAAAATGGGAAGCGATCGCCAGGCGTATAATATGCATTCGATGTCAAAATTATGCTTCAAAAAAAACAATTTTCGCACTTCAGCCGCAGACTCATTTACCCGTTGTTGCCGCCAATTAACCCTCTCGCTACTGCCGCTTACAACCGCTCTTAGCCCTATCGCTACCCTGAATCATTGTTGCTTTCTGGCATACATACTGACCCTTATGTTGTAAAACATCACAATTTGACAATACGTTTTCATTATAGTTTTAGTTATAATAAAATTCACCACGAGCATATACATACGAAACACCAGTTGAATACAGACAGACAGCCATATAAAATGCATAATACGACATGTTGATTTCAGTCGAGATACAGAGATCTTCTTTCCGGTACAAGTTTGATATAACTATTCCTGCTCTTGAATTGAAATACAGACAAAATCTGGTTAATCAAATAACTCTGTGCCTTGGCGGGAAGAATAGGATCAAGCAACGCGGAGCTACCATCAGTAGACTCACTGTGTGGTAAGTTAACTTCATTCAGAGGCCAATTGTGAATGATTTTTTCAAAGTTTAGGCTTAGCGTAGTCTATGATATCTGGGTAATTCCACTGGCCTCATATTCGTGCCATGTAGGCTACTGTCAGCCAGATATCCTTAGCAGTGATAATCGGCTGATCATGGCCATTGTCGATGCAGGTTGAACAGATGCTTAGGGGACGACATGTTATGAACTGCTGCCTCCACCAACGCTGCATTCTTTTCAATTCACCATCAGACTTTTACTGATATATGGGCAATGGGCATATCGCAATCACTTCGTGGCTTCAGTCTTAATCGAAAAATAAGGGCTAAATATAGCAACTAAATATCTCGTAGATTAACTAAAAAGAGTATCACAAATTTTAATCAGAAATTATTACAAGATATAGTATTTGGCTGAACAGTTGAAATGCCAACAAAGTAACGAATATCCATGATTGTAAATTCAGTCACAGATATTGCAGACAGAGAAAATAGATGAGTTGAGCATATCCCATGTTTCGTTAATGCACAATTGTACATACATTAATGAAGCAATAACAAAAGATGTCAAAGCTATAACCACAACACGCCAAGATCCGGTGAGGGGTACCGACACTCTTCCGCGGTTTAGCATTAAAATATCAACGGACCGGTAGTACGCATTACGTTCAGAGCACTAATAACTTGACAAGTATCACGCTGTTCACTGCCGCCAATCTGACATTTCAGGCCACGGAAAACTATAAGCATTTATATCAAGTCCTTTAATAGAAGCCTAACGCAGACAAGCAGTTAATCTGACTGAACTGCTATTCGAAACACCATTTGACTATCAATACACATCTAAGCAAGCATGTAAAAAATTTCATTAATAGCCCTAAATATCTCTTGCTCAACTTATCTCAACGAAGAACTTCATTCATATTGCCTTCCAACGCTATGATCTCGGAAATACAATTCGCCGGTATGGACGGAAGATATTCAAACCAAGTGTGCAGCGGTAAACAACATCCGATGACTTATGACATCACAATTACTCCACGCTCAAGCGCTCACGAACCTGGCAAACTATAGATAACTAACCTACGGATAGATACGCAACAGCCGTCGTCACGCCTGCTTGCCCGGACGACCCGCGTGCTTAAATTCAATAAAGTTGATCTTATTTGAAAGCTACTGTCGCACTAATTCCGAAAATATACATTAGAATCTAATCAGGACAATGGAACCCCCCTGAAATACACCTCAAAGTCTGAAAATCGGCAATGTTCTGAACAATTGCAACCACGCGAGGGCCATTGTTATGGTCATTGTGCTGCGTCGCTGCGATTGTTNAGAACAATGCCNATTTTCAGANTTTGAGGTGTATTTCANGGGNGTTCCATTGNCCTGATTAGATTNTAATGTATATTTTCGGAATCAGTGCGACANTAGCTTTCAAATAAGATCAACTTTATTGAATNTAAGCACGCGGGNCGTCAGCTANGGGATTAGCAATTATGTTGCGATTCAGATTGCTGAGCAGTNATTTCCTCCGGGCAAGCANGCGTGACGACNGNTGTTGCGTATCTATNCGTAGGTTAGTTATCNANAGGCAAACATAGGATGAAGAAACGTGATAATCGAGCGCAATTAGATTGGTTAATAACGCTCTCTGGCCGACCGATGGAAATGAGAACAATCGATCTTCTTAATTCGAGAGCGATCAGTTTTTGTACATCAAAAGTGCCCCCTCGCTGTAGTGTCAATACGGTTGCGTTCACTTCTCTATTGCACTTTCTTCGCCTGTTTCGGCATTGAATGTACACACTTTTGTTGACTGGGTTGGGATGTTGATGACTAAAATATCAGTTCCGACGCATTGGCAAACCCATGGGCGAGTCACATTTTTGGTAGATCTTCGTACATAACAATAAAGTAGAATATTTTGCGGTACATTGATCTAACGTCAAAATTTCCTTCCCGCTACGTTCAATATGTTGTCAATCGCTTTTTTGCTTTTAATATTGTTACTGAAAACGAAAAAAGAACGCCCAATGTACCAGATTGAGTCTAACTATATTCGCAATTACAACAGAAAGTGTCGTCCAGCATGCGACCTTGCGTCTACACTCGCAGACAGATCGTCTACGATGAAACCTAGGCACAAAATGATTGACGCATGTCGGCCGAAGCTTTCGATATCGATATGTCCAGGGTCCAGGCGCCGAATAGTCCTGTCCTTGCAAACTGAGACCAGCGATATACAGTAGAGTAGACCCTCAATATACTCAAGTAACAATATTATTGCCCTATAAACTTTGAAAAAAATTCGCGCTTTGCGCGGCTAGTGGTCCGCGCGCTGGCTCATCAATTGTGAGTGGCCCTTGGGCCGAAAAGGTTGGCCACCCTTGAGTTAGATCGTTATGTCAGCTAAAATAGCTCAGTACAACAAATTTAGCTCAATTCCAACAGGTAGAAATGAAACCATTATAGTTTGAAGATTTCGAATTCATTATAAAACAGATTATATTTTTTTCAAATTTTACTGCTTACATCATGGGATTGTCTCAATTTTTCTCAATTCCAACTGGTAGAAGCGAAGTTATGGCAGTTGAAAATATTGGATTTGAAAAAATAGTATTTGTGTGTAATCCAAGAATTAATGAAAAATAATGATAACTTCACTTCTACGTACTGGAATTGAGTCGAATTTGTTTTGCATCGTTTTTGTAGACAACTTAACAACTTCATGGGTTAGCCAATAAAATTTCAAAATTAATTTGATTTGAAATTTGATAAATTCAAAAATTCCGCAAAGAATTCAAAAATTTCAAACTCTCATAGCTTTACTTCTACTCGTTGGAATTGAGCCAAATTTTGTGTACAGTATAGCGTTACTTTAGCCTACCTAATCAATATATAGCTTATAGCTATAATATTATAAAATAAGTTATTTTTGAACTACCCTAGTGGTCAGTTACAAAATACTTATTCCTAGTACTCAATTATGTTATTTCTACCTTGCATTGCATACTGAAGTGATTGTGTTTTTAGACTGACCACGTCTACTTCAAAATCTCGTATGAAAACTGCGGCCACCACGTTTACCACATCAGCTCGCATATAGGCTACACATTATATATATATTATAAATATGTCGCAGATAACCGCACGACTACTCACATTTCAAAGTCAGCCTGCCTTGGGCTGATATCCTGCCCTCGGAGCTTTCCGCTGTGCATTTGTAGATCCCTTCCACGTCTTTTCCCGCGTCGATGAAAGCCAGTTGTCCGGACGGCGATACCTGAGCGGAGGCCGGGAGCTCGGTAGAGCCGTTCTTCGTCCAAGTGATCTTTGGAGTCGGGCTGTGAGGCAAACTCTTTCGATACAGCGATCGTGGCGAACAGACTTATTCGAACTACCGGGTTTTCCAAACACGAAACTAAAAATCGAACTACTCACATCTCAAAATGCGCAACTAGAACTAAAATTAGAACTAGTCACTTTTCAAAACCTGTAAGTAGAACTACTCACTCTTCAAAATGCACAACTATAATTGAAACAGCTATAATTAGAAGTGCAACACTTTTCAAAATCTGTAACTATAGAACTAGAAATAGCTGGTTCGAGTCGAGTCGAGGTCGACGCCGGAATTCCTACCTAAGTGTTGGAGGTTTATCTAGGATCCTCCTTTCAATCTCATACGTGGAAATAACATCCATTCTCGGTAACAGATTTCTCGGTGCTGTCATGCAACCTGTTTACTCACCTTCCTGACGCGAAACACTCTATATACGTCATCCCGTCTAAAAGTACTTCCGTAACTTCGGCAGGCTGCACCATGAACTCAGGCTCGTATGTTGCGACTGGAAAATGAAAGTCTTGTGTAACCGCCTTGATCCGGACGCATAATAAAGGCGTACTAGGAGTATCGGCCTGGTGTATATGATCATTTTAGTAAGACTTCTACTTGACTAATTAGAGCGAAATCCAGGCAACATGGTTCTAGTAGAATTTGTGAATCTAGTCTATGGCTTTCCTGAGTATGTTACAGGAAAACTGTATGGTGTGAAACGAGCTAAATTTGGTGTACAGAGTACAGACACTGGCCATTTTTATGCTTGGGCATTAACTCGGATTTAATACGGACTGAACTTCATTTTTGTGGTATATCTTTTGCAAATTCAATAATTCTAATTCTAATTCTAGTCTAATTCGGAAAAATGTGAAGCTATAATTCTAATCTAATTTGGAGAAGCTGAAAACTAGATAGTTTTGAACACTGCATTACAGTTGACAAATAGGCTACCATGCACACCACAAAACAACTGCAACTCCTCAATCTCCGGTAGGCAAGATCAGCCATACGTAGGCTACATATTGGTGTAAAGAGAGAATGAGGAAGTATATGTTGCTCCGACTTTAATTAGCTTGATGTGTATAATTGTGGTCGCAGATTCAATATTCAATATATAAGACACAGTCGAACCTGGAGACAGATAGAATCAACGACCGAACGCCGGAAAACCAACCTGCGTCTTCGATAGTCAATCCGAAGTTGTTTGCGGACGCCACCTTTTTCTGTCCGTTCTCTTTCCATATCGTTATTGCAGTGCATTCGTACTTTCCGCCGTCCTCTGGCTTCGGAAGAGAAGGCTTACTTTATCAAAATGTTTTTTTTTTGTGAATTCTATGCTTTTGTCGGGGTCTTGTTACAAAAAACATCTCCTGGTCTCGGGCCTTCAAGCATAGTTTATTTAAATCTTTTCAATGGATTCTATGCTTCTATCTTGTCTTGATACAAAATTCCTTCAGGTTTTAGGCCTACAGGTCTACAGACTTAATTTACCAAAATGAATTTTCATGGCATCTGTGTTTCTATCGGAGTCCTGTTGCAAAAATCCTACTGTTTACAGGCTTACAAGCCTGCAGACTTGGTTAGCTACATGTTTTTACGGATTCCATGGTCTTTTTACAAAAAAATACTACAGGTTTCAGGCGTCTGATAGCAACGACATACTTGCGGGTTTGCCAAATAAAGCGTCCCATCGATTTGCGAGATATATTTCCCCTCGACGCCTTGGGGCGGAATACGATCAAAATTGTCGGGGTTCTCCCACATGTAGTAGATGCTGAACTCTGTGGAAATTGCCAGTCAGTTAGGTATTTAAATTTTCATCAGATTAAAACACCATCGCCATATATAAAGAACGCAAGATGACGAACACACCCTCTGGAGACAGAAGATAATTGCCGACTCACCTGGACTGTGGTCGATTTTACCGCATGGCAACTTCACTCCGCGTCCCTGCGATTCCAGCCTCTGAACTTGTGTGGTGGGCGTGGGTGTGACGAATGCTGAAATTATTGAATAATACAGTTGATATTGAAATGAAAGGTAAGAATTCCGGCCCAGTTTCAGGATTGTAGCCTACAAACCTAGTCACAGGATTCTGATTCACAAGTCAATCTTCATTATTTTCGTTTTGAGTCGAGTCAACTCGAGTCATTTTCGATTCACCACCGACTCGAGTCAGAGTGCAAGTCATAATGTTGAGATTTGAGTCAATGTCATGTTGTTCACTGTTCATTATCGAGTTGATTGATGATATTGAAGGCCTCGGATTCATAATATAGTCATTTTCTCTCTCTTAACATGTTTTTTCAAACAGACAAAACAGAGTTTCCGGCCTATTTTTCAGTGTTGGGATCAAGTCGCTACCTTCGAGTCACAAGTAATTTAGAGTCATTGCAAATTTTGACTCGAGTCAAGTCAATTGATTTTCGAAGGTGACTCGAGTAAAGTCAAGGTAATCGATTTTTGGGGGTGACTCGAGTCAAGTCTAGTCACGAGTCAAGTCGCAATTCAAGTGAAGTTGTCTTTTCGAAGTATACGAGGTGTGATTTAAGTCATTGCACTCGCCATATATTTTTGATCGATGATCAAATATAGAATTATAGACATGCAAAAAGGCGATTTATAGCTCACGCATGCGTAGAATTTCTAAACTACGTAATTATAACTGTATGCTCTCCGTCTATGATAGAGAATCGATTACAAAACCGCAGATGCCTGACATGAAATGATATGATGAACTACACAATTGGGATAGGCTACAATTTAAGCCTGCCCCGTGCAATGGTTGACGAGTAATATAAACTATGTTCGAATTCAATTTAAATCATACAAAAGGTTTGTTTAAGGTGAGCACATGAACAGTGACCAGTCTATATAGAACAGAGATGGATGCGTTCCTATTATATTGCTTTCCTACTAGTTACCGGCAACGTACGCTCTAAGATCCAACCACTTCGTTTGCGGTCAAATTATTTGTGATTGGACAATGGAGGTTCAGTAAAACGCAAAATCATTGAATGAATGAAATTAGTCGCTCGCACAGGTCACACCAGCGTATCGAGAACAATCCGAACATATGAAAGATGCAGCGATTTTTATCGATACCGATTTCTTGATGACTTGAAATTGACTCGTAAATTTTGCTCCGAGTCACGAGTCAATTCCACATGTTTGAAACGCCGAGTCTGGTCAAGTCAAGTCGCAAAGTAACTTGAGCTAAGTCAGGTCAAAGAAAAAAGTGACTCAAGTCTGATTCGAGTCAAGTCGTGACTCGAGTCATCCCAACAGTGCTATTTTCCAAATATCGTTCCTGATGCACGAGACTTGAATCTAGTCATATATAATGTCTTGCGTCATATGACATGATCGAGTCATGCGCAATGACTCGAGTACAAGTCGAGTCAATACACAATGTGTCTCAAGTCGAGTCATTTTCCATATTTAAGAAAATGACTCGAGTCAAGTCGAGTCCCCAAAAAATCGCGATTCGACCCTGACTTGTGGCATGACTTTACACTTACTTTGAAAGGTCAAATTTGCATTGTTGCTAAACGCCACTCCTTCTTCGCCTGTTACGTGACATTGATACACTCCAGCGTCGTTCTGGGACGGACTTTTGATAAAAAGATCTCCGATTGAGAGTTCGTATTTTTCTGCCAAAGAAAGCCGCGGTCAAACATTCGTCGATTTCGTAAATTTTACAACTAACCGGAGTCTATGACATCCAATTGCCTGCCGTTCCTAGACCAGGTGTACACGGGGTCTGTAAGATCGCTCCTGCAGGGAAAAATCACAGTAGGTGTCGATTGCGCTGGGACGGCTTGCGATTCAGGCTGAGTGACAAACACTTGACCTGCGTATAGAGAGTGTCTGAACTGAAGTGACCATTCATTCGTTTCTCAATATTTTAATCAGTTCAAAATAATTCAGTCATTTTATTGAAATTTTTATCAGATCAAATTACGATATTGCGATATAATGAAAATATAGTAGGTTATTGAAACGAATTGGAGTAGTCTTTTAATCAGGCGTCCATCTTGGCCTAGGGCAGGAATGCATAAGATGGGGGCCATGACACTAGGATGCTAGGAAGAAATTTGAAAATTATGTAATCTCTATTACAAATAAACATAACTTTAATAGTCATACTAGCAGAGATGGTCAAAGTAGTCGCCGTCGGTACTCAAGTGAAAAAGTAAGTATTCTGAGCATAGTTTTGCCTAAAAATTATCAATTAGAAGTAGAAGTAGTCTAGTATAAGCAGGGAAAATCTACTTGAAGTACTTCAAAACGTGTAAGTACTTCGTTACTGGCCACGTCTGCATACCAGTACAGCAATAACCTACTACTTTAGTTTAGTTTCTTCCCGCATCACCAAATCAGTAAGGGTTAGGGTCAGGGTAAGGGTTAGGATCACAGAAAAAGCAAATTCAAACATCACATTAACCGAATAATATGTAACAAACTACTTAATGTACTATGGTGTTTATTACCATTTTATCACTTTAACTACTGGTTACTGTGTAAATCATTTCTTCAATTAATCTATTGTTAATTTTTTCAAAAGGTTCAAGAAATTGGGAGCCGTTGATTTTTCAAAATTTCAAGGAAGGCCACGGTGCAAAAAAAGGTTGGGAGCCCCTGGGACTCGAGTATGTAAAAAAAGTGGCATTCACAATGAATTAAATGTAATAGAATATAACGTAAAAGGATAGGCGATGAAAATAAAGGTGACATGTCTCCATAAGCTTGGTCGATATATCATATCGTGGTCTGGTAATCTTGAGCGCTGGTTAGTATTCATTCAATATTCAGTGTCCAACCATCTCCAATTCCACATATCTACTTTAATTTTCTGAGCAGAGATTCGTCAGATGATTGCATTGCAACAGGAGAATTGACTTGCGATTCGCCAATGAATTATGACCATCATACAGTTTAAAGATTAACGTAGAGCTAATTCGTAAGATACGTCCAGGACGTAAAGCAAATATTTACAAGGGCGCGATCGTGTGGGCGCTAGTAATAATTTGCGTGAAAGTAAAGTCAGAATTATACTCATTTGCGATCGCTACTCAGCCCACGCGTTTCAAATCGAAAAACAATACTCCTATCCAGTAGTACGGCTGGGCACAATGATTCGATAACTTTAACATGAAGCGAGTATTATTCTAATGATTTGATGATGATTCTACTGGCTATTGTTAGGCTGAACACCAAATTTGGCTCAATCCCAACCTGAAGAACCGAAGTTATTGATGTTCAAAATTTTAGATTTGAAATAATAGTATTTACGGTGGTCAGTTCCATAATTAATAATAATTAAAGAATTTCTACCGTAAATACTATCTTTCTCAAATCCAAAATTTTGTAGTCTACTAGTTGGAATTGAGTCAAATTAACTAAATACCGTTTTTTCAAACAACTTAACAATATCATGAGGTTTATACTAAACATTTTAAAAAGAAATCATTATTTAATTTTAATAGATTCGCTTCTACACGTGGGAATTGAGCCAAATTTGGCGTGCGGCGTTTTGTTTTAGCCAACCTACCAATTTTAAGGTCAAAGAGTAATTTTTTCAACAGCCCCACTACGAATTAGTTTTTTTTGCTCAATTTCAGTTGAATTTATTGTTAACAATTTCATCCTTTCAAAACACCACAAGACCACGATACAACGAAAGGATAGGACGGTGTCGAAACGACTTGGAGTAGTCTTCGAAACCAGATACCCATAATGTTACAATTCAGGCTCCCCAATTTAAGAGCATCTCTCCGAGTTGTATCGAGACGACAAAATTCTCCAACTACTCACCGTGTGTAGCTCCTATTAACGCCAGCGCCAATAGAAATAGTTCCGCGAACGGCCTCCGGTCCATAATTGAGCTAAAAATTTTAAACTAACCCGCTAAAACAGATCAAAAATGATAACGATATTGTCGCAGTTGTTTGAGCAAAATCAGTAGCAAAGATGCCACTCAAATGGTACTATAACGAGTATTGGAGGTACAGAACTTCGCTATTCAATTGAATGATATATCCAGCATATTGAAATGAACACGAATATTTTCAGTTGACACTCATCAGTGGTATCGTCAGCAGCTAGTAGAGAATTGAAACTTTGTATATTAACAATCGTATCATCAAATATGACGTACTGGCATGAAAAATTCGAAAAATTGGGGCGAAATGATGGCCTAGGTTCAATGTACTATTTCGAGATTGTACATCAACTCGCACTGTTGTCACATATACGATAAAAGTAGACTCCAAGCCTAACTGTTGACAGACAAAGTTCTTTTTTGAAACCTGTTCTAAGCTATACCAAAAACATTCGAGTTTATTTCAATTATCATCCAATCAAATGATACTCGACGAAAAATTCCTCACTCGGTGGTAACTTCACAGCTGGCGCACAAGTCTGCAATCGGACAGCCGACCCGTCGACTTACGCGACTAGTCATAGGTCGCCAAGGTCGAGGGTTTCTAGGTTTTGGAACGGGTCGCTCGTTCCCAGGAAGTTGGAATCTCGTTTCGCGTTTCTGCGAGACGAAGCGAAAATTCACCTCTCGAAATGTATCCTGCATTTTAATTCTATTCTGCCGTTGCTTCAAAGTATATAGGCTTGGCAAAATCGAGTATTAGGATTCGGGTATATTAGTCATTATGGCATCATAACAGTAAGGATGAGGTGGTATGTTAAAATATATACGTTTTGCGCGACCTCAAAAAATACGATGTCAGCTTTACATCACATCAAAGATAATTGGTTATTTTTCGACAATACCTATTTCAATGCACTTCGTGGCATTGCTGTGGGTCGATCGCGACTTCACATATATGACATTTCCAGCGACATGTGTAGCTTTCTAGCCTACTACATGTTTTGTATTCTGTCATAAGACCAATCCGCCTCCGCAGTTTTAAAAACTATCGAAACTGTAACTTTCGTTGATAGACTCACTCTTAATGGCAAAGAGCGTATCGTTTCAGTGTACGAAGTACTTCTACTTTTTGGAATACTTGAGTACGTATTGCCGACCCGCACCACTTACTTGAATGGTTACGTTTCAAAACTATACCTTCAGTTCTACTTAACAAAAGCTACGTCTAGAGAACTTACTATTTTTATTCACTTGGAAATTTCTACTTCTACTTTTCCTTGAGGAGACATTTACGACGTTGCTTTTACTTCTACTTGCAGACCAACGATGACTATGTTAACGATTTCTACTTGTACACGAGTAGAAATATACTATAGGTTAAATCTACTTGAGCACCAACGATGAATTGATGAATTGCACTATTTACTGAAGTCGTTATGATTATAGACTATTTTCACTTCTATTAAAATATAAATAATTTCCGGACAAGCTCGCACCATGCTGATAAGTGAGATTATCTCGAGAACCGCATGAAGTAATCGCTGTATGACGTAGAGGGTTATACCATACGTCCGAATTTGGGCGGATTTATCCTCATTTCTTAAGAAACGACTTCTCTTCACCTTCGTCCTCTTTTTTTTATCAATTTGTCCCCCTTTTTAGCTTAAAATACTCAAAAATACACACGAATAACGCGAAATGTGGGTCGAAATAACGAGAAACAGGTATTTCGGGAGTTGAGTTCGAAAAATGTCTTTTTTTTAGTCAACCCAATGACATTACCTGTACAAATTTGAAAATCACCCGTTTTCTCGTCCTCTATATAGTGACTTTTGCAGCGTGTGAAAAGCGTCCTCCTTTACGAATCTCAAATACGGTAACCCTATGATATCACGGTTACACCTTTTGGCCTCCACTCTGAATGTTTGTGGAGCAAACAGAATCCACCGATCGGATGTTATAAAATAATTTTAGTAGCCTCTGTCCTTTGCAAGCAAATATGGTGGCGCTCAGAATACTTGACTTGCTATTTCACTGCCCATCATGCGCAAGTGAAACTTCAGAAAAGTTTTTCAACGACTTTCTTGACTTAAACTTGACTCATATGTCCGTACACCAATTGTAGAGTCCCTAGACTATACGCTCCTAATGACGAAGAACTAGATTATCAACAGGATTCTTGGTTACGGCACTTTCTCCCAACCACGGACGTTCAGAAACCCTGATTGACTTTATTGCAATATCGAAAACATGCAACATGGACTCTTCATATCGTCGCTGTGGATGGAAAGTAGCTAATGTCCATTTTTAAAATTTTGAGCTGTATTTTTCTAATTTCGAGAAAGAATTTTCGTCAAGATTCTCATTTTTTCGTCCATATCTCGGCCATGCTTTTGTTTTCCTCGTTTGCTTCAAACTTGAACATGGCCAAAATTTGGCCGAAAGAAAATGAAAACATTACAAAAATCCCATTCTCTCAAAATGTGTAAAATGGACATAAGCTACTCTGATATCACCGCGACGATATGTTCATGTTCATAGCAACGACCTCCTAGTGTAGTGACATTGTAGTCAAAAGATAGTCGTGGTTTTGTTGGTCAACAAATATCTGAGTATTTATTTGGGTAAGACATCATTATTTTCATTATGGTTGTTCCAAAGGTAAAAATTTGAACTTTGAAATTAATTCTTCCTGTGTATGACGTCGTAATGAATGACACTCGCCGCTTACTCAATTTGGAATGGAGTCGGTCATATACAACTATAATTTACCCATCCCCAGCTCAATCGTAATCTGGGATTGTCACATGGGATAGCGATTTCTCGAGGCTTCTAAAACATCTTTTACACACACCGTTACGGAATACTGAATGAGAAGTTCAAGTATACCGAGCATATGTGGATCTACCTTGCGATCAGCAGATCTGCCTCACAGAAGGAAAATAACTGAGCATTGGAAACAGCAAGGTCCGTGACGAATTTCAAAAACTATTCTGCTCTTTGTATGGCTGGGTGTAATGATTTAGTGCTCGAATCTGAATCGAGTATTCATTTTAATGATTCGATTCGAGTAGTGAGTGATGATTTTTAGAGTACTGAAATTATGCAGTGCTTCTCACTAAGAGTTAATTTATCAAGTAGAATTATAGTTTTGATACTATATTTTCACAGTGGAGGACCGTATACTTCGATTGGTCGTATCGCAGCATACGTAACATGTAGTACAAAGCTAAGCACGTTAATGGCAATGGCATATCTCTGAAGTGGTAATCTACCCACTGCATTGTCGCGAAGTGCAATGAAATAGGCATGTTCGGAAAATACCACATTATATGTTTATAGTGACGTAGAACTGGCAATATACCCTTTATTGTGGTCGCATAAACGGTATATATTTCAACTTTTCGCACCTTTCATACTGTTTTTACGTCCTAATGAGTGATTCTCAACTCGACTCGAAGTCTATTACCCGATTCAGAATCGATCACTCGTGGGTGAAGGTAGGCCTACTCGGTTTTGCCCAGCTCTACCCCTTTATGTTCTGGAGTTTGATGACAAACGTTAAGACGACCCCTAACGTGCGAATACTATAGTTATTGTGCGACAGCTCTTCTCTGTTAATATTAACTTGATAATTTCGCGCTGAAAATTACTGTCAAAGGGTGCAGTACTTCTGCAAACATCTCATCCTGTCGATTTACAGCCTTCAAGATTATCGGTCTTCGATCTGACATATCACACTCGCCTGCGCTGTCGACACATGCCACATCAATTTTCATCAGTAGTGATATTATGTTATCCCTTATGTACTTCCATCCATCCAGTGTGCATGCCTGTTTTTTACATCGCCTAGGCCAACGTATGGGTGTCTGATTTGAAAGGCTACTCCAAGTCGCTTCGACGTCTTCCTATTTTGTCATTGTATCGTAGTCTTGCCCTGTTTTGAAATGATTAAGTTAATGATAAACTGATAATGATAGGCCTGCTGATTACAGAAAATTCTCAAACTGCCACAAATAGTCGATTCAGATCAGTTTTCCAATACTACATTCATATGGAAATGAACCCGGGGGTAATCGTCAGCAACTAGTAGAGAATTCAACAGAACATTGCATATCAACAACCGTGTCACCAAATATGACGTCATCGACATGAAAATTTGAGATATCGAGGCGTACAGAAGGCTTAAGCTCAACGCACTCTATACAGAATCACCCCAGCACCTGCGGACGCATACCGCGTGTGCTTTGCGATGAGTAAATATAAACGTTTCACTATTTCGTGACGCGATGCTGAACTGCTGTTGCACTTTTGGCTATCAATCCTGGAAAACTCCCACGCAGCGATTGATATATTGAGGTCTGAATTTACAGCGAACTAAACTCGTAAGTAGAACTGAGCAATGTGAGCATTGATTCTATTCTGAATCGAGTATGGCGCAAACCAAATACCTCAATATGATATGCTATCAAGGTCATTTCTCGTTGAAAGTAGGCTATAATACCGCCATATTGCTAATCCATAGATAGGCAATCTCCCGTGTCTTCAATCTTCTCAACCTGTCTTTGTGAATGTTATACCCCAACCGAGAGACGGCTTCATGTAGCCACTACTAATCCCAGTAAACATCTGATTACGATGAGATATCAAGTGGTATGTGCTGCTTGATTTTGTTGAAACTATTTGTCATATCATCGATTGTTATTTCCGAAAATTAACTCCACCGGTTACTGTAAATAATATGCAGGCTTCTTCTTGTATACTGCGTAGTGCTTTCTTGCAACTAGCAACGTATTCCTTTGATACGACCGCAAACAATACAACGAGTTTCCACGCCACATTAAAGTTTATTTGGTATTTTTGACCATGCTTTAATCATTGCAATGTGTGACAATGCTGTGGGTAATCACGACATTACATAGGCTATGTGGCCTTTGTACTAACGTTTCGTATGCTGCGATGCGACCAATCGAGGTTTACAGCCTTACTTAGTAGGAACTATGTAGTCGGGCCTAGTAATGATAGTATAATTCCCGTTGATAAATCAACACTTATTTGAATACACGGATAATATCAGTAGTCGAAAAAAATCATCTCTCACTACTCGTCTCGAATCATTAGAATTCGTACTTGATTCAGATACGAGTACCCAAATCATTGTGCCTACTCTACACGTTAAGTAACGCTGATGATCCCCGAGATTACAAGTGTCCCGGCATAACCTTGATGTTTCTAGAACTCTGGCTCATCTGTAGAATGACTCGCAGCATAATTATTGGCGACAATCGCCGTCTAAGCAGTCAACGCCTTAGCTGCGACTTGGCGCGAGTACCACGTTATAGATGGGGATCTATGGATCAAACAAACACAGTCAGTGACGATAGCCCGTGTCAATATTTGCCGAATGAGCGACCTATTAATGAAAAACCTTATAGCGATTCTGCGTACGATGACATTTCGTTATAAATGAGGCATCATATCACCGGGCTGATCGCCCGGCGTTTCACTCGTGCAACGGCGTGAACTCAAAACAACCACGCCAATGATTCTCCACTCAGACTTGTACATTGTACAGACTGTAGTGGATTTCCAAAATGACCAAGTAGAACTTAAACTGTTCACTTTTCAAAACTAACAACTAGAACTCGAAATAGAACTAATGTCCAGGCAACTAGGTAAGACAGCTAACTAATGTAATAACTGATAATAATCAGGGCGATTTTTTGACAAGTCCAAATTTTGTCAAAATTGTAGCGTTAGGTCAAAAAATCGTTAAAGTTGCTTACGAAGTCAAATTTTTTTGCAATCTGCATTTGGTTTGTATCGTATAGACTATAGATGTTTGCACTGTCGGTTAACATCATTTGACATCTTGTAGCTTAATTTATAGGCCCACCATTGTAGACGGCCCATTGTGAATCAATAAAACAAATTGGTTGACCCCTGGTGTTATGCTCAACGTACCGTAATATCGGAACTGAAGCGAGACTATGCGAGGCCATTGGTTCTTATAACAAAAAGCGCATTATAAAACATTGTGATGTTGACAACGTTGTCAGAATGAAGCAACACGGGTGTTGCCACTTGCAAGCCAACAGCTGCTGAACGTTCTTCTCTATTCTTGACAAGCTACTTGTTCCCATATTTTGGAAATCTGAAAATAGGACACTTTTTCAAAATTTTCAGACTTGCAATACTGGAGTAAAATCCGGAATTCCCGACTTCGTGGTTGGTTGACTAAAAAAGTCATTTTTCCGGCCCAACTCCCGAAATACCCGCTGCAACGTTACTTTGAGTACTGTTTTCTTATATCTCAGTCAAATTTTAACCAGTATTGTCAAAAAAGAGTACAAATTCTCAAAAAAGAGGACATTTGGGCGTCCTCCAAGGACACTTTAACACAAGAACTACCGGAACTTCGAACTACCTAGAACTACCTTGTGGCTTTTTTGACGCATGGTGAATTTTCTTCGATTAAATTGATTCAACGGAGCTAAAAATCAGCACAAATCTCAACAAACGGCATCAGAAACCATTGTTTATTGCGCTCACAGCTACTTGCAATATTTTAGACACACCTTAATGCAACACTTATATAACAAATCGCCGTTTTTTGGTGTAACATATAAGTATTGTTCTGGTGCGCATTCGGTATTTGAGAACGTTCTTTAAAAATTTGGAGTAGGTTCCAGATCCGCTTTAACCACGCCATTCTTGGTTATTGCTGACATATCACAAAGCTTATCAGATATGATTTGCATAATGCAATCTCGGAACTAATCCTCGATTTGCATATTTTTTATAGGAGCAGCATTTTGGCAAGTAGAAGATCATTCACATTCTAAGAAAACATGCACGGACCATCGTCGACTTGATGGTATCCTCATAGAATACTGACTTGCAACATGGCCAATAATATCCCCCTGGTTTTTATTTCGTTAATACATTTAACCGTCACTGGTTTCTTGTTTGTGTTGTTTGTGAAGGAAACAGTTACCTCCGGTTGGAGTGAACTCAATATGTGTACAACTTCGATCTCTACACTGGCATCTCGCCGTTACGCTTATCAACAAGATGATATAGCTTTGAAAAGTGTGGATACATGAAGCTGCCTGTGTTTCTTCTGGTCCTGGGTAGCTTCAAGCAACTTTTGACAATTGTGTCAACTGGGACTTTGTTTGCTTCTACAAGCGTATCCAGCCACATCCACGTAACATTGTTTCAAGATGGATTACATCAGACTCTTCACATGCTTGGCAAATGTATTGATTATAGAAGAGGTGTCCTTTCCTATCCTATAGCCTAAATATGAGACGCCCTTGTACAAATACTTGGTAGCAGCAGCATCCACCATCTCACATTTTACCCCAATTATTTGCTGGCATTTCGACCACATAATAAACGAAAACAATATTATCTTTATCGAGTCTACACCTTTTTTTACTCCTTATGTCAATAGAGAGCTCATGACCAGACATGGGATGATCACTTCATGAATGTAATCGATTGCGATTACGATTACTTCTGAATCACGCGATTACGATTACGATTACAGCAAAATCAGGAAGTAGTCGATTAAGATTAAATTGAAAGTAATTACGATTACTCACGATTACATTAATTTTGCTTCTCAGAACGAATCTTAGAAGATATATTGAAGACAATATATGGAAATAAGGATTGCGATGAAAAGACCGACTGAGATAACAACTTCCTTTATAAATGAGACGCCATTTGTACGCCATAATGTACCAATTTCCCACTCTATAGGGGACGATTTATCGCACCCAACGATTTGCATTCTTGCCTGGTTCGTAACTGTCGCACCCCAAACTCCCCAATAGGGTGGGAACCAGAGGTGGTCAGTAACAAAGTACTTCTACTTTTTCGAAGTACTCAAGTAGTTTTCCTCTACTTCTGGTACTTACTCAAGTAGATCTGATTTTCGCTACTTCTACTTCGTAATATTTTGTAATCTATACTTACTTACTTTTCGCTATTTTCAGTTTGTCAAGTAGAAGTGGTTCAATCCTCCAATCAGGAATATAGCCTGAGAAATTTCGGGGCTGTTCTCACGGAGTATCAACATTCAATTTTCATAAAAGTTGAGTAAGGCCCAGAATTTT
>ATSW01121746.1:0-11935 GCA_000444245.1 Botryllus schlosseri | reverse complement strand
GGACGAGGGCGACGAAGAATTTGCGGTGGGCGGCAAACCGAAAGCCGGCGGGGCAGACGAGAAAGAGCGCTCCCCGACGATGCGGGTGCAGCATGACGCGGCCGCCGTCTTGCGACCTTTCTTTTCTTCCGACGGGCTGGTGGTCCGGGTGTTGGATTACGCCGAAAAGCAGGTGGGTGCCCCAAGCGTGCTGTATAGCCTTCAACTTTATTTGGGCAGGTATAAGGTTGATGATAAAAATATGTCAAGCTTGATAAGGGGACGATCAGTCGAAAAAGTTGTAGCAAGTCTGACACATTCAAAACCCCCTATTTTTCAGGAACACATCATGGATTTCACAAGGCTACGAGCTCTGAACTCCCTCTTCTCCATGCTCGATCAGGGCGTGAGGAACATCCAGCAGTACAACGCGTCTCACTTTGATTTTCCGATGGAGGTCAGTTGGCCATCACTGTACCCGGGTTTAGCGGCGACCTTATGTGTGTGCTATTGCAGTTCGGGGTCATGGAGAAATACCTGCAGAAGTACATGCTGTACTCCATACTGTGGTCGCTATCCGGAGACGGAAAGTTGAAATTGAGAGAAGAAATGGGACAGTTTATCAGACGTACAACAGGCGTGGCGCTGCCCTCGCAGCACAACATGGGGATCATCGACTTTGAGGTATGATTCCATACTGGGAATGTGGATATCGGTTGACTAGCTCGGGAAATTGACAATGAGTCTGTTGCACAATCCAGGTTACCTTGACTGGCGAATGGTCGCCGTGGATTAACAAGGTGCCTCAAATTGAAGTGGAAACTCACAAGGTGGCTGCTCCGGACGTTGTGGTGCCGACTCTCGACACCGTGCGACATGAATCGCTTTTGTACACTTGGCTCGCAGAACACAAACCGCTGGTTTTGTGTGGTCCGCCAGGTAAGGATATTTCATGTGTAATGTGTAATGCTGTTCATTCGGTGGAGCACCCAGATGTGGTACAATCTACTCGTGCTTTTCGGAGTACTAGACTAAGTTTTGCTTACTTGCACTACGTACTCGAGTGGTTTTAATTTTACACTACATTCACTTCTATTTGAACAGCACCTCTGCTTCGCTGCTAAAAGTATGCGGCCCCTCTACCAAATCTATTTTGTGAAACTAATTGAGTACTTTTCGTACCTTTTTTCATGTTATTGTTTCACTTTTCGCACCTTTTTTCATGTTATTGTTTCGCTTGAAGTAGTTTTGAACATTTCTTTAATCGCCACTTCTACTTGTAATTGAGTAGAAGTTGACAGTGTTTCTTCTACTTGTACTTAAGTTGCAAGCCCACCAACTTTGGCCCCTTTTGAAGTATCACATGAAGATCACCTAGCTCATAGTTGAACTGACCCGTTGAAATATATGCTGCCCTGAATATGCCAGTTTAAACTTCCGTAGTTGTAGCAATGTTGAAATGGGATGCAACTCCATATGGGTGTCTCTTTGTGAATGTTATATAACGGCCACCACATTTTTTTCCGTGCTCAACTCCGCAAACTATTGTTCATACGTCTGCCGTATTATAGGTTCTGGTAAGACCATGACCCTTTTCTCTGCGCTTCGCGCCCTGCCTGATATGGAGGTTGTCGGCTTGAACTTCTCAAGTGCCACCACGCCGGAATTGCTGCTGAAAACGTTTGACCATTACTGCGAATACAGGTATGTGGTTTATCCCGTTTCTTCGCACTTATCCCATACATCCATCATCATTGACTCCATATGTAGTGATTTCGAGATCAAGATGAAGCGAAGTAATCTGGTGATCATTGAGGCTACTGTGGCTATTAGGGGAATTGGGTCTACGTTGTGTACTCGGAAGATGTAAATAGTGAATATAATATAATACAATGATTTCAGTAAAGGACGAATCAAATTTTGTAATAACTGTAAATAATTGAATCTAAATCAAAATGAAAATATGATGGTTGAAGCTACAATGAGTAACGACTATTGAGCAAATTTATGTGGAACTGTTCCGCTGTTATTCACATATGTCTCTGCCAGGTACTATTCACATATACGTTGCTGCAGGGGTACTATTCTCGGTCTTATTCGCACCTATATCTGAAATGAGAAATTACAAGTTTTACTATACTCATCATTTTTGTTAAGACGCACTCCTAAAGGGGTGGTGCTGGCTCCCACTCAGCTCAACAAGTGGCTGGTTTTGTTCTGCGACGAAATCAACTTGCCAGATATGGATCGCTACGGCACGCAACGCGTCATATCGTTCATTCGACAAATGGTCGAACACGGTGGATTCTACCGCACTTCGGATCAGGTGTGGGTGCATTTGGAACGCGTGCAATTTGTTGGCGCTTGCAATCCGCCCACGGACCCGGGAAGGAAACCGATGTCCCACCGGTAAGCCAGACAGGGTTGTTCAGAAAAACTTTCACAACTTACACTTGCATCGAGATTTATTATTAGGTTACCCAAAAAAGTGCAACCCGCCAAATTTGTGTTAATTTCAACCAGTAGAAAGCGAGCAATCCCAAATTGAAATTCCAACCACATATGGAAATCCCATTTCGGTTTTCTTTTCAAGACCTGCCTGTGATAGACGCTGCTAATTTATGACAAAAAATGTGATTCAGATTAGCTGGAAATTGGCCAATTTCACCAAAATTGCCTCATTAAAACAATTGTGACACTGACATAACTCGCAGAGTTCAGTGCTTGATTTCATGTGTGAAATTGTACGTTTTAGGTTCCTGCGCCATGTGCCTGTGATCTACGTCGACCACCCAGGACCCGCATCTCTTGTCCAGATTTACGGCACGTTTAACCGGGCCATGCTGCGGCTCATACCACCTCTTCGGGCCTATGCCGAACCGCTCACCAATGCCATGGTGGACTTCTACACCATGTCGCAGGAGAGATTCACACAGGTAATGAGCCGAGTCTAGTAGTGAGAGTAACGAAAATATGCTTCTTCTCACAAGAGTAGTATGTTATCAACAGAAAAATATAGTTTCAACCACGAAGTCGCAAAGTGCTATGAGATAGTCATGGTTCAGAAACATAAAATTCTATTGGATGATGTGTAACTACCATCATTTTCCTCTGGTACAAAATATATTATTGTTTCAA
Organism: Botryllus schlosseri; assembly: GCA_000444245.1. Taxonomy (NCBI): domain Eukaryota; kingdom Metazoa; phylum Chordata; class Ascidiacea; order Stolidobranchia; family Styelidae; genus Botryllus; species Botryllus schlosseri. Next base: position 8,818 of record ATSW01121746.1, on the reverse strand, counting down.
TGATTATAGCTGTCATGACTCCATACTCGGAACTCAATACTTGTCTCTGAATTGAATCACCAAAGTTATTGACTTTGTACAGGCCTAGTATTGATTAGGCCGAGATTCGCATCTTGAATTATTGGGATGCACTGGCGCTATGGGGTTACCAAGAGCTGCATCTATTCGTTAGGATTTTGTGCATCATTTAAACTTATTATTCAATTTGTGAAATCAAAATGAAATAATCAATCGGCCCTTTCCAGGACATGCAACCGCATTACATCTACTCGCCTCGTGAGATGACGCGCTGGGTCCGTGGCATCTGCGAAGCGCTTCGTCCGCTGGAGACCCTGGCTGTGGAAGGCCTGGTTCGAATATGGGCCCACGAGGCGCTGCGGCTTTTCCAGGACAGGCTGGTTTATGACGAGGAAAGAAACTGGACAGAGACCAACATTGACATGGTGGCGTTGAAACACTTCCCGAATATCAGCCGGGAGAAGGCTTTGAAAAGGTAATTCTGAAAACAGCTCTTGTCTCAGCGCATCTACTGCGCCGCCATAATAGCAAGGCAGTGGATATAGCGAACTGGTGTATAATAGTCAACAGGTTTAGGAATAAGTTCATGTTATATTGTGTACACTGTACATGCATACACTGTGCGCTGAATTGTAGCTGGACAAGAGAAGCTGAAACTGAATTTAATTTTTAACATCTGACAACTCCCTTTCAAAGTCTTCCTCTAATGTGGATTGTCCATTGGTGTTGTGGGAAGACGGTTTTACGCGAATGCGAATGAACCTGAGATTGAGGAGTTCTATCGTGCGATGCGTTGAAATGTTGCGAACAAACTTCTGAAACCCGTTTTTCTCTTCAGACCGATATTGTACAGCAATTGGCAGAGCAAAGACTACGTCTCGGTCGATCAAGAAAAGCTACGCGAGTACACAAAGGCTAGGCTCAAGGTATCTTGTACGATCCGGCACATTTCTAAGAACAGTTAATATTTCAAATAAGAGAAACTTGTGAGCAGCAAATGCCAAATGTGCTCATGCGCCACAACATAACCATCCAGCACTGTCGGGGGTTCCCTATATTGCCACCATTAGTAGCAGGTCTTTGATTTCCGACACCGGAGTATTCAAGGAGAAAGTGAAACGGAAGCTGGCTATTCACAAATGCCAAAACTCCAATGATGCTAAAATTGTATAATTTTGTGCTGCTGCGTATCTTCCGGCTCTCAGCCTTACATTGTGTGATATCATGAGAGATCCGATAAAAACTCTCACTTTCTTCAGTGTGGTGAGTTGATTGTGATCTTTGTCGGTGATTTATAATTGTCATCGAATGGTAATTAAGAAAAATGGAAAGGAAAGTGGAAGTAACCTTCATTTTGGCATCATCTGACGGTGAAAATTATGAATCCTGTCCGCAACCTGAATTGAATTTGGCCTGCTCGAGTTCAATGAAATGTGTCGACTGTAGCTAAGCTACCAAGAAAGTTATATTCACATTTCCGCTCTGTGAAGGTGTTTTACGAGGAAGAGCTGGACGTGCCGCTTGTCTTGTTCAACGAAGTCCTGGACAACGTGCTCCGAATCGACCGTATCTTCAGGCAACCGCAAGGTCACCTGCTGCTTATCGGCGTGTCGGGATCTGGAAAGACTACGCTGTCGCGATTCGTCGCTTGGATGAATGGATTGAGCGTGTTCCAAGTCAAGGTGGGTGCTTGAATCGCAATGCAATCAGACCTGCGCAAAAGCAAGTGGCTGAGTAAAGTACTAAGCCTAGATTATTTGAGTTATAACAGTAATAATCACCTGTGCTATTCAAAATGTATCTTGACATGTTTCCAGTTACGTGTCATCGAAAATAATTACGTATGTCCGGACCAAAACTATTTTGTAATGCTTTTTGACCATTGTGAGGGCCGATCATTGGTTGACAGATATGGCGTACCATGAATATTTTTAGCCTTGTGTAACATGTTCTGTGCTTGGTTACGGCCAATTGAGGTTTCGAGGCTCCAACGTAGCAAGAAAGAAATATTGAAATTATACTTCACACTGATAAAATATGACTGTTGGTGCGAAGGCGTCTGTTTCGTTATTTGAAAAAGTCTTATCACATGGTCTCGTATTGCACGCCTCTACTGCATATTCTTATCTCGCATTCGCGTACTTTAGGTGCATCGCAAGTACACCGGTGCGGATTTCGACGAAGATCTGCGCAACGTGCTGAGGCGGTCTGGCTGCAAAGGGGAACGAATCGCCTTCATTATGGACGAGTCAAACGTGCTTGATTCTTCCTTCCTGGAGAGAATGAACACGCTGCTCGCGAACGGCGAGGTACCCGGGCTTTTCGAAGGGGACGAGTTCACGACCTTGATGACCCAGTGCAAGGAGGGCGCGCAACGGTGAGTGGTGTGGGGTGGATTTGTAACTAGGAACGGTGAGGTTGCACCAATAACTATCGCTTACTGTACTGAGCTCGATGCCTGGCTGAAATTTCTTGTGACCATGGTTGGTCACGGCAGTTTAAAAACTGTTTCACACGTGCCTTTGCGAGTGTGACGTTTTTGTTTATTTCAACGAAGCTTGGCAACTGCATTGGCAAAGGTTGGTGTACAGTAGCCCAAATTCCGGGCTCAATGCATGAAAAGCTGACAAAATTAATGCCGGTTGACCTATTACTGGGAAGCAATATCTGATTTTCGATCTCCGTGCGACTATTTTTGTGCTGTTCTGTGTTATAGGATGTCTTCTAATTCCAATCGACACAAATACATGGACTCGCAATGCAGTTTAGTAGTTGTAGTTGAGTAAAATCTATGCACTAGGGACTCTTGTTAATCAAATTCTTCCCAATGTGTCTGATACACGTGTGTACCACAGTCATTGATATGCAACAATGCCCAAATGACATAAACCGACGCTCGGCATGCTGACAAAGATATGTTTTAAACAACCTTTAGGTCTGCGGTAATAGATATAATAGATAGAGCGAAGAAACGAAGTGCTTGATTTCGCTAATAGCATCGGCGCGAAAGATTACGCGGTGTAACCTAACATCCATTGCACTGTAAAGCTAGATTTGCTGGCTTCTATGTACCAAGCTTCATCAACCCTATTCTCTGTTTAGAGAGGGCCTGATGCTGGACAGCCAGGACGAGCTGTACAGATGGTTCACTGGCGAAGTGATGCGTAACCTGCACGTCGTGTTTACCATGAACCCGTCAGAAGAAGGATTGAAAGACCGCGCCGCCACTTCGCCTGCACTGTTCAACAGGTTCAAGGCCTTGAATACAGTTGCATGATTTGACTTTGAGATACACTTTCATATGTTTGAACATGCTGTGCAGGGGACTGGCTCAGTGTTATAGTCAGAGCTTGTTGAAGTAGATAGTCTTTGTTGATACTCCGAGTAGAATTAATGTAGATTTCTCCTGCATTTCAAGTGGCAGTAGCAATTTCTAAGTAAAAAAGTAAGTATTGTAGGCTTACTTCAGCCTAAAGAAATGAAACTGTCAAGTTAATCTAAAGTCGTAGCCACTTATGTAAATATTGCAAGTTGAAAACACCTACCAATGTTGAGAGGTGGTCAAATTACCGATCTTTAGTACTGGAGTAGGTATAGTAGTAACTTTGTGTAAGTTCATATTCAAGTTCAAAATGAAGTAAGAATATTCTAGCGAATGAATTAGTAGGCCTAGTTTTGCCTAAAAAAATGAAAACTCTCCAGTAGTTTTCCAAAATCATAACTACTTCTACTTACTCAGAAAAAGTAGGACCTGTAATGCATTAACTTCGGCTTGGACCGAATCCAAGTTACAATTGCTGTTTTTGATACTCGGACGAATATTTAGTGTCGACGATTTCAAACCCATTTACGTTGTACAGATGCGTTTTGAACTGGTTCGGCGATTGGTCTATCGAGGCGCTGTACCAGGTCGGCAAAGAATTCACTTCGAAACTGGATTTGGAAGACCCGCAATACACGGTGCCAGACATGATTCCGGCTGTGTACGAGCAATTGCCCAACCCGCCGATGCACAGGTATCTATATATCACTTTTATCTTTATAATTCTCAAGTAATTTCTTAGCTATGAGGCGATGCAATGAAAATATGATTAAATTCCTGGGCTCTTTGTTATAGGGAGATGGTTGTCAACGCGTGCGTATTCGTTCATCAAACGCTGCACCAAGCGAACAAGCGTCTGGCGAAGCGTGGAGATCGCATCGTCACCATTTCGCCGCGGGCATTCCTGGACTTTATCAATCATTACGCCAAGCTGATGCACGAGAAGCGCGAAGATTTAGAGGAGCAACAGGTTTGGAATTTGAAAAAACTGCAACTATGTTTTTATGCAATTGTGTGAATACTGTGATTGCTGGCGTATCGTTTGATTTAGGTTTCTTATATGTTCCCTTAATACAGCCACACTTCCGTTTCAGTACATCTTTGCTGACTATCTGTGGTTTTGAATTGGGGGTCTCGTTAGGTTTTATGAATGACTTGGGACGGCGTAGAGAAATGTAAAATGACTCATGACTCGGAGGCAATGTTTCAAGTCAATTGCGAGTCTGTAAATATTCTCTACCGCAACGCAAAGCAACTTCTCAGTCGCACTAGGAATGATCAATATCAATCCTTTCTCCATTGGATCTTTACTCTAGTAGAGGATTCCATTTCATATATCATGCTACCAGTGCCATTTTACACGTTGCGATGCCGACTGAGATTGGTCCAATCGAAGCTACCTCGCCTTCCCAGGTTCACCTTAACGTCGGTCTCCGAAAGATCAAGGAAACCGTGGAACAAGTGGAGGAACTGCGCAAGGATTTGTCCCGCAAAAACCAAGAGCTGCAGCAGAAGAACAATCTCGCAAACGAGAAGCTGAAGAGAATGGTCAAAGAACAGCAGGAGGCTGAAAACAAGAAGAAGACCTCGCAAGAGATCAGGTTCGCTTCCTACCGTCGTTTTGCTGCGTGCTGACGACGGCAGCATAGTTTTGAATTGAACTACTAATTCCGAATCAGCAAATAATATGATGGCGACTTGTTTTGGAATTTTAATCTTCAAACTTGTGTTATCTCGTCTCTGTCGTGGTAGGAAACAACTGGAAGAATTGAACTTTACCATTCAAGAAGAGACGGAGAAAGTTCGAGAAGAGCTGTCAGGTGTGGAGCCTGCAGTGCAGGACGCCAAGCAAGCTGTCCGTTCCATTAACAAGCAGCATCTCGTCGAGATTAAATCGATGAACAACCCGCCCGCAGGTGAGCGATTTTGTAGCGTTGTGGTTAACGCTCCTTCCTAAGTAAAGAGACGGATTCGATGCGTTTTAAAATGACACGCCGCAAAATACGTGTGGTGTGTACCAATGGTTTTCAATAGGGCGCTCGAATCTGAATGAAGTATCAATTGTAATGACTCGAGTCGGGTAGAGTTGTGCGACTTGAATTTTTAGAGAACTGAAATCATACGCTCCATGCCACTAAGATTTAATTTAGTAATGACCATTATAGTTTTGATACAATCTTCCACTTTGGCAGGCTTTAAACCAGGGTTGTAACCAAGTCGCGAGGCTCCGATTCGCAAATAAATCTCACTTTTATAGCGTTTACTCGAGTCATGTCAAGTCATTTTCAATCCACCACCGAGTCAAGTCCGAGTCCAAGTCATTGTGTTGACTGCTCACTTTCTAGATAAAGTCTTGTTGAACACTCTTTTTAAAACTCTGTTTGGTGATAACGAATGGTTTGCATTTATAATATACTATTTTCCTCACTTTTAGCAGTTTTTGGTCGCATTTTCAAGTACCAGTACTAATAGACGAAATCTCAATAGTGTGATTACTTTACTATTCTTCGAAAATACAATGAAATGTCGGTCTTGGCCGTCTGAGTCTCGAGTCGTATGACTTGGTTCGAGTCGTGCGCAATGACTCCAGTTCAAGTCGAGTCGATACACAGATTGACTCGAGTCGAGTCATTTCTGTATTTTTAGAAAATAACTTGAGTCCAATCATCAGAAAATCGTGACTCCTGGATTGGCCGTATCGCAGCATACAAATCATGCAGTAAAAATCGAAACACATTAGTGGAAATCAAATCTTTTTGAAGTCGTGATCAAACCACAGCGTTGTCACAAAAATGCTACAAAATTGATATTTGCCGATGTATGCCCTCACCATCAGCTGCTTCATGTCAATGACAATAACGTTTTTGCAACACAGGCGTCAAACTCTGCCTGGAGTCCATCTGCTTGCTCCTCGGCGAACAGGCCGCGGATTGGAAGTCCATCCGACAAACCATCATCCGAGAAAACTTCATCTCGACCATCATCAACTTCTCCACCGACGATATCTCGGAATACACTCGCAAAGTCATGCGAGACAAGTATGCTTTAGGATTTAGGCCGTATCTTTGATACCGAGCGTTTCCCGTTTTCAATGGAAAAACATGAGATTATGTACAGGCCCCATTCACCGGCTATGTTAGGAGCTAGTTGTAGGTGAACTTGGTCTGAACTCGAGACAATATCCTTTTCATTGCAGATACTTGAACAATCCCGCCTACAAGTACGAGACTATCAACCGTGCCAGTTTGGCGTGCGGGCCGCTTGTGAAGTGGGCCATCGCGCAACTCAACTACGCCGACATGCTGAAAAGGGTGGACCCGCTACGGTCAGAATTGAAAATGCTAGAAACTAGAGCAGTCAAGAATCAGAAGGAAGCGGAAGACGTCGAAAAGCTCATCATAAACTTGGAGAAATCCATTGCCAGGTGAACGTCGAATGCAAACCTGTTTGTCAATCTTTGGTGCTAACAGTTGATGCTGTTTTCAAGGCTATGCCTTCTTTATATCATGAAAGCGCCGGCATGGTGGTAAAACTACTAGCTTTATTGGTGATCTAGTGAATGACTACTGCAGTCTTAAAATGTTTCATATATATCCACCGGGATAATGCTGATACTCTTGCATTTGAGCTTATTCCGATGGCTTAGGAATCTGAGAGCTCGCAGCAAGACGGCTTTAGATCTGATTTTGACACGCTTTGCTAATCACTCTAATCACAGAGCGTTGTACACTTCGATTTTTGGCGAATTTTGGTTGGTTTACCACTGAATGGAATGCTTCTGCTCTCAATCATTGCAAAAACACACTGAAACTCTTTGCTGTTGCTAAGTTTGCGCTTTAATATTCATGAGATTGGCTCTCAGATTCAACTTGCTAAATCGACTCGCAGATACAAGGAAGAATACGGCTTGCTGATTGGTGAGGCTCAAGCTATCAAGCAGGAAATGACGACGGTCGAAGCTAAAGTGAACCGCAGTGCAAGTCTGCTTCACAGTCTCAGTTTCGAACGCGAACGCTGGGAGCAAACGAGCGACTCCTTCAAAAGCCAGGTAGCAAAGCGAAACAACGTTGTTTCCATCAAAACTTTCACAACTGTACACTGTACAGCAGGGCCGGGCAACATACGGCCCGCGACGGCATTTTGTCCGGCCCGCGGGCAGCTTCCCGTCTTACATGATAATGTGGCCCGCGGCCGATCAGTCTGTCGAGATTCCCCACTACTTGCTTACTACGTCAAATTTTGGCGAATGTATGTTAATATATTCGTGTGTGCGCACTTCGCAGCGTGCCAGAGTGGAGCTGACGGGTAAGTTCGTCGAAGCGAGAAGACTTGCATTGTCAGGATTTACTATGTACTTAACCCCAATGTGTTTGTGGTAATCATGGTGTTTGTCGACTGCAATGGTCATTTACACCAGGCCGATATTTCTTATTTTTGATTCCGTAACCGCAAACTGGTAGCACGGCACACGTCCAGGCTTTTGTGAGACACCGCTTAATAGTTATGCCGATGAGATGGCGAGGAGGAGCCTAGATAAACCTCCAACACTTAGGTAGCAATGCTAGAGTGGGACTCGAACCCACAACACATTGGGTATTGTAGCTGTGGATTATACCACTGCACTATCTCGCCACTCACCGAAGCCTAATGAATTGATATCTTGGTAAATTTGGGGCACCGGACTTATCGAACAACTTAAAATCTTAATTAAGGATTGCACCAGACATAGCGGTGCATGTATGACAGTGGTTCTCAAGTAGGGGGCGTGAAAGCATCTGAAGGGGGCGTGAAAGCATCTGAAGGGGGCGCGAAGTCACAGTTAACTAAAAAATTTTCGCGCTTGGCGCGATTTACCACAAGCTCATGGTGTTTACTGTATCCATTGTCTGAATTTCATATTATAGAATTCTCTCATAAATAGCCATAACCTTTAATGCCAATAAACTATCCGTTTGGNATGGNTAGCATGGATGGCGCGGAATTTNTCACTATNAAAAANAGGGCGTGTTCAAAAAAGCTTNACCNCATGACAATGCTGTTCTCAAATCCNCATTCTCTTCGTCATTATCGGCGAGAAATTGCTTTGAAATAACATTGCTNCGTTAAAATACTATCATTAAATACGATTTATTCCATGTATAATGTATATGTGAATAAATGGGCAAATAATGTATCGATTCAGCAATCCGGCCCGCCAAGTTCTTAATTTTCCTATATCCGGCCCGCCGACTGGAGAAGTTGCCCGCCCCTGTCTTAGAGGATATATTGGAAGACAATACAAGGATTGCGATGAAAAGGCTTAATGAGATATCAACTTTCTTCATACATCATGCGTCATTTGCTTATTACGTCATAATATATCAATTGCACAACTTTATAGTGCATGATTTATCGCATCCAACGATTTGCATTATTGCCAGGTCTTTACCAGACTGCCGCACCCAGATACTTATATGGGGCGCTCGGTAAGTCTCGCCC